>MU826836.1:514068-631605 GCA_029204205.1 Desmophyllum pertusum | reverse complement strand
TGATTTCATTGGCAATACATCTCCATCAATCATGCACTACTGTACCCTAGATCGCATTCACGTCGTAAATCGATCGTAAATTACAATGATTTAGGTCGTAATTTACGCGTATTCCAGTCGTCCGTATGTCGCAATTCGGTCGTGTTTCTCTCGTAAATCAATTTTGAAACTGATCGTATTTTGTCGTTTTTAAGATGCGAAGACGACGAATTTACGATCAAAAGTCGATTTTTCCAGTCGTATTATTATCGTAAAATGTCGTGTTTACGAGCCGCGTACGAGGTTTATACGATAATATCAATTAAATACGAGCATAATACGGAGCCTTCATCTCGGAGACTTTATCGTACACTGATCGTATTTTAGTGGTAAAATCCCTTATGTTTAAGATTTTATTGCGTATTAGAACCGAAATAATTATCCACATGCTGACTATGTTGTTCATGACTAGCAGTGATTGTTTACGGCTCAGATGCAATGGCTACTGACCTACTAGTGTGCACAGAAATTTGAAACATAAAGTTCTCAAGTGGTATTTAAAATGTGAGCCAGTAGCATACGCCACGTTACCTGTTTGTTTCAACTGGTCTTGGTGACTGAGTCCATGTGGACACGTAACTGGAATGTAAAATCAGAAACATGGGGGATGGAATCGGGGGAGAGTGAACCGGAAGTCCGAATTACGTTGAGTGCGGTGCGACATGAAAATCGCGTGCATTGCGCGTATAGGCCCATTTTGCAGATACGGGATTTTGCCCCAGGGACATCCTATTCTTGGTTTGCATCTGACGTTCATCAAAATTCTAAAATCTAAACTGTTAATTCTACAAAGCTATTCTTTTCACATATTCTACACATACAAAACATTAATCTCTATGCAAAGTTTGGTATCGATTCAGTGCTTCGTTTCGAAAATAAAGCATTTCGAAATTTGCGATGTCCTGGACGAACGTGTTTTTGAACTGTCACAAAAACGGGTATTTTATGTCATTTTTAAATTTTTATACGTGATAATAATTTAGAAGTGATATCTAAAGAGTTTTGAAGTGAAAGCTAATGATATTGATGGTAGGAATCTACTCTACTTCGTGTACAGTTTTATGGCCGCCATATTGGTGTCCCAAAGAAGGGCACCAACATGGCGGCTGCATACTAAATACTGTAATTTTCTGAAAATTATTTTCGTAATACCTCGGTTATGAAAACGATACAAAGCTATAATTTGGACAGAACGTTTCTTTCTGCCTGCTCTATAAGCTGTTAATTTTCTGATATTGTTCATGCAAGCGAACAGTCTTGGTAACATTGATGCAAACCACCAATAATATGATTTATTATTTTATTGTGGTAATCATTTTAAGAAGTATTATAGGATGCCCTGGGGCAAAATCCTGAGAATGGTTCGGAAACACTTAGTAAAATTGACATTGTGCCACGAACAGTCTATTTTAACGACCAGCAGTACAGCCGACAATGACCAGTCATAGTTTAATCAAACCATTAACAAAAAACATATCCAAGTGAAAATATTAATGAAACTTGAGTTAATGCAGGCGATAGCAGGCGTTTTGGGGTTCCCAACAGTTCAACCGAAATAACCTCATTCAAGTACATGAGTGAAAGGGTCCCCCCGGCCCTCCAAAAAGAAATCAACTTCAAAAAAAGCATCAGGGATAAAGTGAGTACGACTCACTCACTCCCTCCCCCCTTCCCCACCCACCAAAAAAGACAATGACACCACCAGTAACTCATGCTCAAAATTAGTTATTGAATGTGGTTTGCAGTAAGAACCAATCATATTCATATTCATGTTATTGATATCATTTGACACATGTAATTTAATTACCCGCTTAATTAACAGCACTGAAATAAGTGAAATACAAAACCATTTCCATGAGAACATCAAAAATATTTTATTGATGCGACTGGCTTTTAATTTTTAAATGTGCACTACTTCTTTGGATGAACTGTATAGGCCATGATGTCTCTGTCCCAGCCTGTTTAAATAAAAATACAATTGACAAAGAAAGAAATTAGTAGCCGAAAATAATTGTTTAAAAACATTGTTATGAATAAGATTATGCTATTTCTTGTTTTGGTGGGATATAACAATACGACCGAGGCATCAATTCAAACGACTTTCCGTCGAACTCGACACAGGAGAACTGGATTAAAAGGTATGTGCCTACAATAAGTCATACATGTACAATAAAGTAATGATGTGTTAGGAGATACATTTATGACACTTACACGCACGTGGCATTGTACTTCGATTATATCGCCGGCTGACTTTATTGCACCCTTGATGTCCGTCAAATTCATTTTCTCAGCTTGAAAGCGTTGTCCATCTACGGAGGGAAAACAGAAACTCGAAATTCAGTTCAGATAAATAAAAGCGCACCGGCCACCGTTTTATAAAAGTACTAGATATCCAATGACGTGCGACTTAACAACAGAGTTTGATACTTACTCTCTCAATGGCCTTCCCTACATTCTTATTGTCCGCCGGTCCTTTAAGTCGGGCTGGTTTTCACTACGACGTAAGTATAAACACAAGCATATTAAAGCATAAGCTAGCGAGGACAGCAGCAACATAAACATAAACATAAGCACAAGCATGATTACAAGAACGAACACATTTATTCTTCTTATTATTTGTATCGACCTACCTATATCAGGTTGTCCTCACTAGAAATCCCCCCAGTATACAGCATAAGCACAAGAAGAACCAACCTGTTAAGTTAGTTATATCGCTAGTGTAAACCAACCTTTTAAGGGGGATGGGACGAACAGTGTCGGCACCAGCAAAACAAATCGCCGACAAAGAAAAGGAAAACTTAACGACAGACAATCGCTCGACTCTTGTACGATTATTGCATATATAATACGTTCGCTAAGTTTCCCACTTTCTGTTTTACCGGTGTGAACAGCGTCAAACAACGGTCAAATTAATAAACCAAAACACTTAACCTAGTATTTTACGAGCATTTTAAAAACCTGGTTACCGTAGTAATAGTGAAAATAGTCATATGCTTCGCAGTTTCCGAGCTGCAACAATGTTTCATTAATTGTATCGCCCTGGTTAAATTAAGATGATCAAAATTAAACTGTTAGTCATGTTACACACACAAAATAAACGAGGAATAATATAAGACTTACCAAAAACCGTCACTCGTTCTTTTGTCCTTTTTCCTTTGCCTTTTCTGGACAAGAGCTCCGCGTTAAAAGCCCGCATTGCAAAGTCACTGTACTGAAAACTTTTCACGACTGCGTCGTCGCCGGCGCAAGCTGTATAAATTGGCGCGAAAATAATTGAACATCCGCGGAGAGCCACGTGGCCACGTAATTCAGTAGAAACCCATACAAAGAAGGTAGCGTGTTGAAACAATAATTGCAACCCCCCCCCCCCCCCCAAAAAAAGGTTTGTTTGTTGTAAAAGTTAGCTGAGTGAAAGATGCGAATTACATAATACAAAGTGTCTAAAGCTATTTATTGTACCATTAAATTGTAATGTTTCACTCGCAGCGAAGCCAATAATTTTCCCTGTCCAGGTCTGTGGATGCCACCTTGAACAGTTTGTAATCGCCTACAGATTATGGCTCTTTTAAGACTGAGCCAGCCATTTGATTCTCCAAAAGTCAATGACCAATAGGAAATAAGGGGATCTTGTCGTAGCACAATTATCCGGGCAATTATTCTAGTGAAAGAGATCTTCGCAGTTGTGAAGCAACTAACCATCTGCAAGGAAAACCTAGCAGGAAAACTCCTGAGGCACCAACGGGATTGAAATACATGCCCTATGTCATTTGTTGTATGCATTCCGAATATTACGAAAATCATTTCCATGATATGGTTTGTCGGAACAATAAACTATGTGGAGTGTTACAAGAACATGAGAATATACCAAGCCAGTTTACATGAAAATACGATAATAAATTTATGAATTTAATTTCTTCCAAACCTTGCGCGTTTCACTGCAGGCACTGACAAACCATAACATGAAAAAGGTTAATTAGCAGGACAAAGTATTTTTTTACCCTGATGCACACAAATCGCTCCGAGAATTGCTGCTCTTCTCGTTTTGACTTTTACGTTATATGTTCAAGGATAATGGACTATAATTTCGGGGAAATAACGTGGTTATACGTACACTATATAGACCTGCTCCAAAATCTATACGCGTTCCGGATGATTTTTCGTTCTCAAGCACAAGGTAATAGCGAGAAACGCGAGCGCGACGCGCGAGGTTTCACTACGAGCGCGAAGAGCGGGTTAAAACGTCAACTACGTTTAGACCCCCGGGGGGGGGGGGACTCCGATATAAAAGTGACGGGGGGATTTTTGCAAAGAACCCCTAAAAGGTACCAGAATCTCGTTTTGTGGGCGTGGCTCGAAATAATTTTCACCCCTAATATAAGAGGTACCAATTCTAAGACAAAACTAGTAAACTAATAAATAAAACTAGTTCTTGTCACATTTTTTCCGGCTTAATACCCTAAAAGCTACCGGAATAACTCTAACGGTAGTCATTTCAGATTTTAACACCCCTAAGTGGTTCCAAACCATGAATTTACCCCTAAAAAATTACCCCCGTCACTTTTATATCGGAGTCCCCCCCCCACACACACACACACACACACACACACACACACACAGGGTTTAGACTTGTCATATTTATATTTAAACATACTGAAGTGACGACCCTGAAGTGTGCTGTTGTCTCCATTGGTACCAAAATACTGGTAGTTGATGAGTCATTGATGCGGGGCGTCATAGGCTTTAGGTACGACTCTTATTTCATATTATCGTGAATTTCTTCTTCCAGTTTCTTCTCGCTTGTCGACGTCCGCTGTGATCTCTATAAACTGTAACTACTCACTCCCACACCATTTTGGTGATCAAATGTCGAGTTATATTATTTATAAATATACCCAAAAGTATAACACTAACTTGTATCTTATTCGCTCTATTAAAAATGTTGCTCGTATTTTGCTCTTGAAATAAATACTATCAAAGTACGATTTCGTAAACTGCTCATAAATACATCGTCTTCGAAAACTGAACGAAATAACAATCGCATTTTGCTCGTAAATAGAATACTATCAGAGTACGATTTGTTTACGACAAGATGACTTTCGTGAACTGCTCGTAAATACATCGTCTTCGAAAACTGAAGAAAATATAAATCGCATTTTGCTCGTAAATGGAAATACTATCAGAGTACGATTAATTTACGCGACGATCACTCTCGTGAATCGCTCGTAAAGTGATCGTATTTTCAAATACGATAATAATACGATTGTATCTGTTGAACGTACGATCAAAATACGATCAAAATGCGATCTGGGGGCCAGTAGTGCAGCCACAAGGAATCATACCGAATAAAACACCACATCGAGTTGCTTTCTTGCAATTCCGCTTTGAAATTACGGTTCGGGAGATCGTGGAACAGCCCAAGTTGAATTACGTGACAATCATATGTCATCTAATCCATGAAGATATCGGCAAAGAGCTTCACAATGATACCAAACGTTAACTTCACGAGCTCCAACATACAGCCGCCATCTTGTTCTTAGCCGTCATTTACAGCATGCCTCGCGTGTCGTAGCCTGAATCTGAGCCGCCAAAATAATAGGCTTAAATCCCAATTTGCTGCAATTTGTTCTTAACATTTTTAACGATTCCTTGAGCTCTAAAATAGGTAATTTTCCATTACATAAGGTGATCTGGGATGGTGGTAGATCGGTAGATTAGCTGCGAGAATAAACATGAGGCCGAGCGGAAATGAGCGTAGATTGGGATCTAGTGAATTGTGATTGGTTCGTTCTGAACATGCGCATGCAAGTGATGCTGGACTCTCTCTTCTCCCGCTGGGTTCAGACCCTATATAGGGCGGGGTAAAGAGAGAGTTCAGGGACTGGACTAAGTGTATGAGCGCAAAACAAAAGATTGTGCAGGGTCGTGGACTTTCCAACATAAATCTTGGCGTCTTTGTTTGCTCCTTTCGCTGGTCCTTTGAAGTTTGCCGGGCTTCATAACCAACTATGGTTCGAGCAATAAGTGCAAAAATTAATTACTAAAAAACTACTCATAGCACGGTAACTTTTTTAATACTATTTGAAACATATCACTTTAATTCACTTCTCCAAGTGACCCCGCAATTAAATTCTCAAGCATTCTCGAGAAAATTAATGTCGAAAGTTCATAAAAAAATGATAAAAACGCACGCCATTTTGTTTTGAACTGACATGAAGCGTCTTTTTAATTAAAATATGTAATGATTTCTCTCGCGGGGTCAGCTTGGGAGCTAATTTATCGATAATTTCTTCTTAACTGTATTCAAAATGTTACCGTGCTATGAGTATTTTTTTGGTAACTTTATTTTTTGCACTTTTTGCTCGAACGTCCAGCGGAAATCGTCTTAACTGCTCAGGAGAGCTTAACATTTGACGTCATTTCTTGAGACAACAGTATAAAACGCGAAATCAATATACTGGTTAGCCTCCAACCGTACCATTTGGAATTTTTAACACATTTATGTTCAATAATTTGCCATATTTCTTTGTTCATTTGCACAGCAGCGCTAAATGCATTGACACTTAAATAAAGTATATTTATATAACATCATGAAAACAGCTTCTTTTTAAAGAACTTTCTTTCCAGGGGCAGTATCACGGGGATTTGATGTCATTTCAAAAACCAAAAAACGTTTTTGTATTAACAGAAAACTAATTACCATCCTAGTGTACTAAAACTGTCAATAAGTGTCTCTGGCCATAGAAACTGGGTCAGAATGGATCGCAATTTGAAAAAATGTTAGGCTAACTTTTTTTCAATTTCTCGCATTTTCGTTTCCAAAATGTACTAGAACAGACCATAATTTGTTCCTCTTTCAAAAATGTGGTTGATTTCTTTTTCTTGGTGTTCTAGAATTATTTTGTAAATAAAAAAAGGTACTGAAGCACAGTTTTGACCAAAAAGCTCAAAATCCCCGTGACACTGCTCCTTAAATAACAAAATAGGAAAGCTCCCTTCATAATAATATTCATTATCATGTCCTGATGAGAACCCTGAGAGGTTGAAAGCTCTTGACATTAATAACTTTTTCACGCTCCAAACTGTTGAAAACTATAAAAATCTAGAAGAAAATGATCCCTTCAATGAGTTTCTTTTACAAAAATATTTTAACTAAAGGAGAAAATGTGGAAATAAATGGTGCTTTGCAAAAACTGCGAAAAACGGTCTACGTTATTAAATCATGACTGGATTCATTCTTTTGTTTTTCGCGAAGACAAAATTATCAAAACCTCGCAATGTAATAAAACTGAAAACTCAATTATCCTCCTTGACAATTTTGACTATACGTTATGCTCAACCTCATGAAAATTTAGTATGGAAGCGAGATCAAACAGTATACTGATTACAGAATAATCAAGTATTTAATTAAATGTTGAAAGGAATATCATAAAAAGCTAATTAAACTTTGTGTTACCCTTATTAAAGAAATCTAAAGACAAATATGCTAAGCAAAATTAGGCTACGAGCAGTCCCTCATTTTTCTCAGGGATCGAGTGGGCGAGCGCGCACAAAGCGCGTGGAAATCACCTCCCTCATTTTTCTCGCCGCCTCGCGTCGCGTCTTCTCGCAGGAGGTTATTTCCACTGCACGCGCTTCGCGCGCGCTCGCCCACTCGATTCCTGAGAAAAAACGAGGGACTGCTTGTAGTCTAAGCAAAATGGAAAATCTCGCTTTGTGGTTAAAATGGCTAAATAAAATATATGTAGATCGAACTGACCGTAATTCTTCATATCACAATAAACTTGTGCATCTCTATTCCCAATCTTTACCCAGTAATAATCACTTTCGGCTTGAGGTGTTTCCTGGTGTATTTCAGCGCAAGACTTGAATCCATTCTTCTAAAAAGAAAGAAATATTGCATAGAGCGATTTTCGTATAACCTTGAAATGATTACGCGCGAACAGAAAGCGAGCAACAAACGAACGGATAGACGACATTTGATTGGTTTAACGAACGCAAACAATCACGGGCGGGGCTGGTTTAGCGAACACGAGCTAGAGGCGAACACCGTTCATCTTGACTTTCACTGGTTTTGATTGGTTCATCGAACTATACATTCGCCATATTTTGGGAAGCAAAAAAAAAAATCGAACAGGTCAACGAACTTATCCGCTCAACTATTGGAAAGTCAAACAGAAGACGAGCTCTGAGGAAAACACATTTTAAAGGTCAAACGAAAATCGCTCTATACCAAAGTACATGTATCGAAGAAGTGCGTATTTTATTCTATTTCGTGCAATTTATATTTCATTCCATTTCTGTTAGTTCCATTCTATCAGGTTACATTTACAAAATATAAAACGAAAAAATTACAGACTGACCTTCTTGTGTTTTTCAGAAGTGTCCATGTACACGGAAATATGGTAAACAGACCAATCATAAAGCATCAACAATAATTAAGTAAATTATTTCATTTAAAAAAATATATATTTTCATTCCATTCCATTTATTATTTGCAGCATTATTTCCATAGTTTATTTATTATTCCAACTGCATTTGCAGCAAAATCATTTAAAATAAAATTAATAAATATAATAGAAATATGCACACACAGTAAATTACAAATTACTCAAAGGACAGTAAATTACTCAAAGGCCATTGGGATTTAAACCTATAAAAGTATGTTGGGACTTTTGGCCATTATGAATGAAAATGAATAAATTACAGACTGACCCTTGAAGTGTCCATGTACACGGATCCTTCCTTCGGTCCATAATCCTCAGGGTGGGTATGTCTGTCTGCATCGTTCAAGTCACATGACTTGCCCTTCAAGCGGAAGTTCACACTTTTACAGCGGAACTCATCTGAGCACATCATCACACACTCGGTAAGACTGGACACAGAACTTGTTGAAATCACGTGGCGAGAGAGGCTATGACCATAGACTGAGTATGTTGAGTCCCGACATTGTTCCAAGGCTTCGTGTAGCTTTGCAAAGATCACAATGACCAGAATACCAAAATAATGCTTCAGCATTATATTAAATTTCCTAAAATAAACATTTTACTTTAATTCGGACTCTATTGGATGAAAAAGTTTCTTTAGTATTAGTGAGCTAAAGCAATCACAACGGCACGCCGAGGATAACGCCTTTACATTTGTATTTTACTTAAGAATCAGACGATTGGCTAGATCAAATAAATCTGTACGACTATATTGACGTAAAATCCCGAATAGAAATACGAAAAACTAGCCTTCGTGATTTCCTTCCTTCAAAATACACACAGTGCCTCTCTCCACCATTCAGTATGAATGGGTACCGATGACAAAATGCTGGTGGGTTACCTGCAATGGACTAGCATCCCATTCAGGGGGAGTAGCAATTGAAACCGGGATAACCTCTGTCAATGTGGGCCAAAATTGGCCCGAGTAAGCCTAAGGGAAAGTCAATTTAATATGGAAGGGGGAGGGGGGGGGGGGTATGAAGATGTTGAGAGGGGCCCTAAAATGTTTGGAGTGTGTAAAGGGGGGAGGGGGGGGGGGGGGGGGGCTATAGAAAAAGTTATGACGTCACAAGGGGGCACATACATTTATTTCTCTTGTTAACAGCACTTTAATTTTGCTTTTTTTCCCCTATAAAATGATAAATTGCAAATTTCCAGAATCTTTGTTTCAAATTTGAGCTTTGACGGCTTAATTGTCTGACAATTCAACAACATCCTCTTCCCAGAAACAGGGAATACAGAAAATTTTGGTTTTCTGGTTGAGAATTAAGGTAAACTCCAGCGTTTATATCTTGACTCCATAAACACTTTTTGAGTCTCAGGAATGCAGGAAATGGAGTTTTAGAGGGTAAAATCAAACAATTTCCGGGGGAGCGTGCCCTTGTAACCCCTAGAGGCTCGCGCTTTAAATCCTTTTTTGATCGAAGGAAAAGACAAGAATAAGACTACAAACGCTAATGACTAAAAGTATTCCCAAAATGTACCTTTAGTTTGCTCCACCAAACTGTTGAGTTCTTATTTGAAATTGGGGAAGTCAAAAATAATATACTTTCTTTCCGACGTTATATATATTCCTTCTCAAACTCATTAATAATTCATCAAGTTAAAACAAAGGAAATCATAACCGTGTCGGAGGTTTGGAAACCCGGTCTTAATTAGCATAGATTTTTACGATTTTATTTCTCCGTTTACTCCTTAGTTTTTGTTTCGATTGAGAAGATATATCAAACACTCGAGACAGTGTTTCATCGGCTATCCAAACACCTCGAATTTCGTCAAAAATACTCCGCTGCGCGTCGTATTTTCAACTCCATTCTCGGTGTTTGGATATCCTGATGAAACACTGTCTCTCGTGTTTGATATATTACGTCAAACATTTGCATAAATAACAACCAATTATGCAAACTATATGGTGCTTTAAAAAAATGCCAGAGAACAAATATTGGGTCCAAAGTTTTATTAAATGTCAATTCAGTAGCATCTTTTCTGACCAACTAACGTTTGTTTTTGTATCTCTTAGGAATTATGTTAAAAAAACTTCTGCTTACAAATGTGCCCACGCGTGTCGAAGCTGACTTTGGTTGACTTCCTCTCTGACGTTGAGAATATATTTCTATAGTAATAATGTTAAAAACCAGGAGGTTCTCTCACCGAAGTGAAGTGAAAGGTCCAGCGAAAAATTAAAATTAAAATTAAAAAAAATTAAATTAAATAAGTTACCTTCATAGGCGGGATAATTCTGTAATGTCATCTAACCTGTTTTGGTTTGAGTGTCGAAAATTGTAATAGTGTAATATATTTTTAACCTAATACTTAACAGATGCTTTCCCGACATACCCAAAAAACCAGCATAATATTAACCAAACACCATAATATGAAACAAAAACGAAATGGACTCGTTAAATACACCCATCAGTTAGCCATATATTTAATTATTCAAATCGAAAAACGTGTTATTTATCGATTATTTCAATGGAAAATGTTTCGAAAAACAACTCAATTTTAACCAAATGTTTCATTGATGCCGTTCTAGAGTAATACTCTATAGGTCCTTTTAGTATTAAACTTGTTAAACATATTTCAATCATACAAGAGAACGCGGTGCTGTAGAAGTAATAAAAATAATAGTTCTGTGCCTGGGTCTTGGCCACAGGCATGAATAGATTTAAAAAAAAAATTGATCTTCGAGCACGTCTTGGTAAGAAAAACACCTTATGACAGCTGGTCCTGTAAGAAGCTTTCCGTTAAATTAATCTTCCATTATCAACAACACTCTGCACAGGAAAGATTTTCTTTTATGTCGTATCGAGAAAATGAACTTACCTTAACGAGTTTGGTAGTGATATTACTTTGTTAGCCCTTCACGGATAAATAACTAAATTTGGTGGTGCTCTCTTCGTGTTTACAACAAGTAGCACAACAATGCGACCACTTTTAAGTAATTCGCATTATTTCGTGCGTGCAGATTATCCAATCAGAAGCCGAGGATGGCTCGATTTTGAATTATGTGCTAACAAGGATTAAGCCACCTAAGATTTCTTTCTAGTTTTTTTTTATATCGTAGTTAAACAAAAACTAGAAGAATGAGTTTTTCGATTTGGAATCCAGGAATATCCAAGCGTTTTTGCAATTGATTACGTTAAAAAACTATATTCATACTTTTTGTTTATTCACACCTATTCATTTATTTTATTTGGTAAGCTGTGACTTTTGAGTCCTGTAGTCATATAAATAATTAATTTGTTAGCTTAAAATTATTTCCATAGCTTCTGTGTATATAACTACACTTGGTTTATATATTTACCTTGGCTATTCATACTATTGTTATTTTAATTTATTTAAACTGCGCATTGGTTACCAATCAAGTTTCGAGTAGATTATAAGATAATTTTAATTTCTTTTAGGGCTATTCATGGAGTTGCTCCTACCGGTAAGTACTGTATATTGTGATCTTATTTCTCTTAAGTCAATCTAAGATCGGACAATGAATTACGTTTAATTTCGAAGCCGGCTCGTGCTGTCAAGACTCTTACTACCCTTGGTGACAGGGCTTTTGCAGCTGCAGCACCAAAACTCTGGAACCTGCTTCCTTGACAGCTTAAGGATATCGATATCATTACTTATTTTAAACTTATCTCTTTAGATGGGCGTATTATTAGTACAGAGGGCCTTTTTCGTTCTGTTATAAGCATAGGACTATTAGAATACTATCACTTTATAGTTTTTATAGTTTTTATTTTTTAATTATTTTTGATTAACCATATTCGGCCGAATTTAATTTAATGAGCTTCGCCAAGTAGACAGGGTAACCACAACAGTTTTCACCAATTACTGTGTACCCGTAAACCGCCCCCAACCCATGAATGCATGTGAACAGGCCAGACCACAACACCGGGGACTACGTCCCCTACTCTTTTCGAACAGTGATGTGGGTTATTTAACGTCCCCTTCTAATTTAGTATGAGAAGATGTATTTATCTCAAATTTACACAATGTATTACAAAAGTGGGAGCACATTTTTTTAAAGGATTTTCAATTTACATCTAAAGTGAACAGAACTGACGGGTAGTTTAATCATCTACATGTAACTAAAAATATTGCGTATATAAATTATTAAAAAACACTATTGCAATCTCAGTTTATGTAAATGACTTGAATTAAATTCGGTCGAAAATTTTCCAATTTTCATTATTTTTTTGGGATAAAAAATGAACTTTTGATTATCATGTTTCAAACAAACAAACAAACAAACAAACAAACAAACAAACAAACAAACAAACAAACAAACAACAAACGTAACAAGCATTGTATCAGAAAGTTTAGGATGGTAAATGAGAGGCCGAGGGACAGGGAAATGGCGAGATGATTATCAAGCACACCACTAACATTGTTTTTATATTTGTTTTATTATCCATCTAATTAAAAGGAACAGAACTGACAAGTTTCGTCATCTAGAATTATATGCTGTATCATTATAATAGCTGACTATCGATGAGGCTGGTGTTTATCTCAAACAAATGGAAAGTGAACGATCAAAATGTGTATACATTAAAAGCCTGGGCCGGCAGCCTGGCAATGTGCGAAATTATTATCAAACATGCCACCTTTCCTAAAGTGAAATCTAACTTTTTACAGAAATAGGCCACAACCTATCATATGGAAATGAGTTTGATTTACAAGATAATGAACATAAGTAAAACTCATTCCCATATAAAAGGTTGTGCACCAGAGGCCGGATTCACGACTCCCTCCTAACCTTAGATGAATCCTAAGTATTGTTTCTTACAATAGCCTATTGTTAGGAAAGGATACTAAGGATATCTTTAAACTTAGGCTTCGTGAATTCCGGCCCCTGGACTCGTTTTTGAACAGAGGAAAAAGGAAACTCGGAATTTGCGTATTATTGTTGTACATTATTTTTAGATTTCCGCTGGACGTTCGAGCAAAAAGTGCAACAAATTAAGTTACCAAAAAAATACTCATAGCACGGTAACATTTTGAATACAGTTAAGAAGAAATTATCGATAAATTAGCTCCCAAGCTGACCCCGAGAGAGAAGTCATTACATATTTTAATTAAAAAGACGCTTCATGTCAGTTCAAAACAAAATGGCGTGCGTTTTTATCATTTTTTACGAGGTTTGACATTAATTTTCTCGAAAATGCTTGAGAATTTAATTGCGGGGTCACTTGGAGAAGTGAATTAAAGTGATATGTTTCAAATAGTATTCAAAATGTTACCGTGCTATGAGTAGTTTTTTAGTAATTAATTTTTGCACTTATTGCTCGAACGTTGAGCGGAATCCGTCTTAAACATTTTCGCTTATAAAATATATACAATTGTTGAAAAGGCTAGAAATTATTAAAAGGTTATAAAAAAACCTAACGTTTTCGACTATTATAATTAGCCATCTTCAGGGTGAAAAAAAGATGACTAAATAGTCGAAAACGTTAGGTGTTTTTATAGACTTTTAATAATTTCTAGCCTTTTCAACAATTGTATATTTTTTTTTTCCAGATGATTATGATGATTACATAAATATATTATTACTATCTTCTTTTTGTAAATGGTGGACTTACTGTTTGTGAATCGTGCGTTTTAACTTTGTAATCCAACATTTTATATACATCTTTGGCGAAGAATAATCAAAACTACTGTAAAAAGGCAGACATTGCTTTCAACAGGTGAAAGTATCAAGCTTTCTACCCGTACATAATGTCTCTAAATGGTTCAAAAGTTGTTTAATTAGTATTACAAAAACTCCGAAGAAGTACAAGACTGAAAATTATCTTTAAATAAAACACCACTCTGTAATTAATCTGCAAAAACATGTTTCGATTTTACCGAAAACCATCTTCATTATAAATTATATAATTTACATGTAATATGTTTTTTTTTAGTATTAAGAATGTTACAATATTTCAAATAGTCTTAATAGTGCAGTCGAACCTCTCCTTACGGAAACCTCTCTAATACGGACACCTCTCTATTACTAGTATTTTCCTGCGTTTGACTGCGGAATTAGCAGGAAAATATGCTCTTATCGGTATCTATGTTTGTTTAGGTACTGTACGTTGGTATGTGGGGTTTTGTTTGGCGGGTGTATATATATATATATATATATATATAGGTGTGAAAGAGTAGGTCTTTCATCTCGGTCTCGCTTTCCTGCGTTCGTGTTTAGTTTTCCGTAATGGATAATGAAGAGCTGATTGCAATTTTGACGAAGTCTCAAGAAGAGATTTTGAATAGCGTCGATTCCAAATTAGAAAACCTTAAGAGAAGCATTTCTGAAGACCAGGAAGGATGCGTACGATCCGTTGTGAAGAAGGTTAAAGAAGATCAGTCGACCAAGTGGAAGAAAGTTGGCAACGAGAAACAGTATAAGTTCAACGATTCTTTGGAAGCCAAATTTGATTCGGCTATTGCCGCTATTGACAAGAAGAAGTTGGAAAAGGCAAAGCAAGGCTTGCAGGAAGGTAAGAAGCTTTTGGCGGAGCGTCAGAAATTGATTAAGCTTGCCGATCGATCGGAGTGCGGTTGGGCCACTGTTTCGGCCTATGTAACCGACGACTTAGCGGATACTGCTGAAGATGAACGGCGTATTTCCAAAGCCGAGAAATCGGCCAAGAAAACTATTGAAGCCAAAAGAGAGAAATCGCGGTCCAGATCTACAAGTTTCAAATCGAATCGCTTTGCTTCCCATTCTAATTCTTCTAAAACGCGTTCTTCTACTGGCGATTCTTTCAAGTCCTTTCAGCAGCCCTTTCAGTTTCGACAGCCCACCTTTTACCCTGGGACCTTCAGAAGAAGACCACAAGCAGGAGTTTGCTTCGCCTGTGGTTTGGAAGGACATTGGAGAAGCAACGGCCCAAACATCAAGTCGACCATTCTTAAGATCAGATAAGTCTAACAAGTGATACATTTGAATTTGAAAACTCTCCTGATTCTTGTTTATTTAAAGTTGGCTCTCTCAAGGCTCACGTTGATTTTTGGTCAAATTCCGTTCAGGCTTCTGATTTCATCATCAATACTATCGTTGAAGGGTATCAGCGCGGGCACTTTCTGCCCCTCTGCTTTCTCCCCCCCCCCCCCCCCCCCTAAACCCTCAGCCCTTCCCCCTCCCCTCAGATAAAATAAGATTAAGGAAAAAGAGCGGCCGGGATCAAAGCGCACTCCAGTTTGTAGATACATCCATGCCATGGACTGATCCAGTTACTTCACATACAGCATCCCGTCTTTGTTTAAATATATTCCAAGACTATCGTGTTCAGGCACCTCAGGGCACGGATAACCATACAAGGCTCGTCTTCCGTCTGGTTGGGATTGATTAAAGTTCAAGATAACAGTGAGTTAGTGACGTGAGTTAACCACTATAGTTAAGTTAGAATAGTATACGTGTATACTGATATATATGATAAACTGACCATTTCGCTCGCTAGTATTTGAGTGTACGTTAATTAAGGACGGTGCCTCCTAATACCAAGGCATTTTGAGCAATTTATGACTATGCGAGAAAAGCAGATCTTAGCAAGGGCTATTGGAATCCAAAAAGAAAATTGGGGGTAACCACGCATTTCCAGAGATAATCAAGCTTCAATTTAAAAAAAAAAAATGCCGACGAAAAAAACGAAAACAAATTTCTTCGCAGATTCGTTTTGAATTTGCCTTTACACACACAAAAGCAACAATAAATCTAAAAAGCTTTAATTAAAAGGTCTTAAAAATACTTAACAAATGGTATTATAATATACTCACCACAGGATATTGCAATTTTGGACAATCTGATTGGTTCCCTACTCAAGGCATATGAGGCAATGTACCATTACTACCTTATTTGGGAATCCCGCTAATTACGATAAATATCCCATTTTCCCTCTGTTTTTTCCTTCCGTTCTTTCCCCAGTAATTTTTAATTGCAATATCCTGTGGTGAGTATATTATAAAACAATTATTCCACTCAATCTCGTCGTACATGAACTCATAGCCAACTCGGCTACGCCTCGTTGGCTATGAGTTAATGTACGACGAGATTGAGTGGAATAATTGTTAAATATAAAAACTACTATTTATGTGTTTTTAATTAAAAATCATCGCAACGTAGCCATTATCAACCCTGACAGCTCTCCTCTAGTATGCCAAAAATACAGTCTAAATAACTTTTGCGCACAACAAAAAAATTAATCATGTGTTGAATAGGCTTACCGCTTCCATTTTATAACATAAAAAATAGGGGTCACCACGCGGTTTTGTAAGTTATATTAGGAGAAGACGACCATTTATTTCCCTGTCGAGCTTAGAATAAATTCCGCAATGTTCTGTATGTGCGCGCGTTCGTGTACGCGCTAATGACGCGAGAAATTATGCGCAGAACGTATGCGCAATAACAAAAGGAGGCACCGTCCTTAACATCATACTTCCTTTTCAGCAAATCAAAGCACTGTATTTGTTTACGGACGTTATCTGTCCCGTTCAGTAGTAAAAATCCCGAAAGTTGTCTCACTTAATCACGGTAAACCTGACCTGTTTTATTTATTAAGTAGCTTCAGCACAGGCGTTTATGATCCACGGACGGCAACCGGGAGTCGAGTGTTCTCTTCTTTGGCGTGTATTGCCGACTTTCCTTCTGTAATGTCAAATTGTAAATGCTAAAACATTGGTGGGGATGAACGCGCGTCAAAAACAAGAACAATCGCCTTTCGGTTGCCGTCCGTGGCTCAAAAACGTCTGTGCTTAAAGGCTCTCTCTTATTTAAGCGGCCACCTCTATTAAGCGGACACGGTCCCAGTGAGCTGTTTTTATTGTTTTGACCTGTATTGAAAGGTTACCTTGCCAAATTTACAAATCTACTTGGACACATTATTTACTTACGATAGCCAGATGACACCCAGTTAGAATTGCCACACTCGCCATCATCATGTCCATCAAAAACTAAAATCAGAGATAAAAATTCAGAAAAATAAGTAAATGAATCGAATGTTACGTAAGAATCAAATAGTTCATTGCGCCAACCTTGTGTAACCACAGGCGCCCCAAGCTGAGCTGCGAGTTAACTGATATTCCATATTGCGTCAGTAGTGATGGCTAAAAATATAAGGCTTTGTATGGGTATTTTACAAATAGATTCTAAGAGATACACCCTTTACCTTCGCATCACTTTGCATGTTTTGCAGTCTCCGATTGGATCAATTACATTGAACTTTTCAATCAAGTTGCTTTTATGTGAAAATAATTGGTTATTATTTGTCATTTTACTTTCAGTTTTCCAGAATACAGTGTGATTTACTAGTTATTTGAGTGAAATTCATGACTGGTGAATGTTTCGCAATCAACATCGGATATTTTACACTGTCAAATGGAAGACATTAGGTAACATATCCCTGTCAAATAAGCATACCGCAGGGATTGTTTTTGAAAACCGAAACTCCATCCCCGTTACCTCTATGACATCCGGGATATATGCGATATCCCACATCAATACTTGTGCAGCTGTTAGTCTCCCACTGATACGGATGAGAATAGGAAACGATGATGCGTGGACAACTGAAATGAATGAAAAATGTATGTTAACATATAAACGAATGAATGTGTTTCTGCCGGCTTTTACAGCAATGATGTTTAAAATAAAAGGTGGTATTAGTATTAGAGGCAGTTTTTCTTAGGCTATCTAGTATGTTTTTATGAGTATCCTTCATTTACTTGTTAATAGCGTATGTAGGTCATTTACATTTGAGGTCTTTATCATCAAACCACACCGCACCACACCACACCACACCACACCAAAATACAACACAACACACTACACCACGCCACACACCACACTACCTCACTTTGTGAACCAAAAGTACAGTTAAAATAAACAACAAAAAGGCATGATTAAATTTGCACTTACTCTCCCCTACCGCATGTAGAATTGAAATTATCTGGTCCACTCGGAATCTACAATTTGCGAAAAAGGAGTGAGGTATTTTATTCAAGGGACAGTTTGAAAAACACTTCCCGAAAAACCTTAAAACATAGCCTATCATTTCATACCTGATAAAACGCAGTGACCGTATCATTCCACAGATCGACTCTAAAAGTTCCTAGAGGAATATGAATATTTTAGGGTTATACAACATTCTTGTTTTTTAGTGTTCTTATCTGTTTGGATTTACCCTGGCAATTATTTGCCGGTACATTTAGTCCTGCCTCATAATATGGCAACCCAAAATAACAGCATAATTTACGAAACATTTTACAATACAAAAAGTAATTTAATTTATATAATTTATGTGAATTCAAAATATATATGACATATAAGAGGCAACATGTTTTAACTTCTTTGGCACTTGAAATGATCGCGAAGACTGAGGTTTGTTGTGATTGTTACAACGTCGTCGTCTTAGGATTTAAGTCATTTTCATTCTCTCACATTTCAAACTTAAAAACTTTACCTTCAGTTTGTGCCAGTTTATGTATGTCCTCGTCGCTTAGTTTCCGAGCTGTAATGTTCTTTTTATTAAAAGGAACGCACAGTATTGAGTTGAAGCAGTTGTGGAATTTTCTTTGAAGATGGTCGTTATTCTTGGAACTGATACTCACAGCCAAAGTCCAGCCACCGCCTGAATAATTCAATAAAATGGAAAATATATTGTTCAGAATCACCAGAATTGCGTTAAGCAAGAGTGGTGTGATAAGAAAATCACTCAATAATAAACCCTCTGTCTTCACGTTTTCGTACAATATTGTAACTGTCAATTTTCATGGGCTACAAAAATTAACTGCTCAGGAGAGCTTAACATTTGACGTCATTTCTTGAGACAACAGTATAAAACACGAAATCAATATTAATACTGGTTAGCCTCCAACCGTACCATTTGGGATTTTTAACACATTTATGTTCAATAATTTGCCATATTTCTTTGTTCATTTGCACAGCAGCGCTAAATGCAATGACACTTAAATAAAGTATATTTCTATAACATCATGAAAACAGCTTCTTTTTAAAGAACTTTCTTTCCAGGGGCAGTATCACGGGATTTGATGTCATTTCAAAAACCAAAAAACGTTTTTGTATTAACAGAAAACTAATTACCATCCTAGTGTACTAAAACTGTCAATACGTGTCTCTGGCCATAGAAACTGGGTCAGAATGGATCGCAATTTGAAAAAATGTTAGGCTAACTTTTTTTCAATTTCTCGCATTTTCGTTTCCAAAATGCACTAGAACAGACCATAATTTGTTCCTCTTTCAAGAATGTGGTTGATTTCTTTTTCTTGGTGTTCTAGAATTATTTTGTAAATAAAAAAGGTACCGAAGCACAGTTTTGACCAAAAAGCTCGAGATCTCCGTGACACTGCTCCTTAAATAACAAAATAGGAAAGCTCCCTTCAATGAGTTTTCTTTTACAAAAATATTTTAACTAAAGGAGAAAATGTGGAAATAAATGGTGCTTTGCAAAAACTGCGAAAAACGGTCTACGTTATTAAATCATGACTGGATTCATTCTTTTGTTTTTCGCGAAGACAAAATTATCAAAACCTCGCAATGTAATAAAACTGAAAACTCAATTCTTCTCCTTGACAATTTTGACTATACGTTATGCTCAACCTCATGAAAATTTAGTATGGAAGCGAGATCAAACAGTATACAGATTACAGAATAATCAAGACAAATGTATTTAATTATATGTTGAAACGAATATCATAAAAAGCTAATTAAACTTTTTGTTACCCTTATTAAAGAAATCTAAAGAAAAATATGCTAAGCAAAATTAGGCTACGAGCAGTCCCTCATTTTTCTCAGGGATCGAGTGGGCGAGCGCGCACAAAGCGCGTGGAAATCACCTCCCTCATTTTCTCGCCGCCTCGCGTCGCGTCTTCTCGCAGGAGGTTATTTCCACTGCACGCGCTTCGCGCGCGCTCGCCCACTCGATTCCTGAGAAAAAATGAGGGACTGCTTGTAGTCTGATCTAAGCAAAATGGAAAATCTCGCTTTGTGGTTAAAATGGCTAAATAAAATATATGTAGATCGAACTGACCGTAATTCTTCATATCACAATAAACTTGTGCATCTCTATTCCCAATCTTTACCCAGTAATAATCACTTTCGGCTTGAGGTGTTTCCTGGTGTATTTCAGCGCAAGACTTGAATCCATTCTTCTAAAAAGAAAGAAATATTGCATAGAGCGATTTTCGTATAACCTTGAAATGATTACGCGCGAACAGAAAGCGAACAACAAACGAACGGATAGACGACATTTGATTGGTTTAACGAACGCAAACAATCACGGGCGGGTTTTGGCTGGTTTAGCGAACACGAGCTAGAGGCGAACACCGTTCTTCTTGACTTTCACTGGTTTTGATTGGTTCATCGAACTATACATTCTCCATATTTTCAGGGATGCAAAATAAAAAAAAATCGAACAGGTTAACGAACTTATCCGCTCAACTATTGGAAAGTCAAACAGAAGAAAAACTCTGACGAATACACATTTTCAAGGTCAAACGAAAATCGCTCAATACGATGTATAAGATAAGATAAGATAAGATAAGATAAGATAAGATAAGATAAGATAAGATAAGATAAGATAAGATAAGATAAGATAAGATAAGATAAGATAAGATAAGATAAGATAAGATAAGATAAGATAAGATAAGATAAGATAAGATAAGATAAGATAAGATAAGATAAGATAAGATAAGATACAAGTTTATTGTGTGATACACTTAGCTATGAAGGTGTGACATGATCGAAGAAGTGCGTATTTTATTCTATTTCTATTTCGTGCAATTTATATTCCATTCCATTTCTGTCAGATTACACTTACAAAATATAAAACGAAACAATTACAAACTGACCTTCTTGTGTTTTTCAGAAGTGTCCATGTACACGGATCTTTCCTTCGGTCCATAATCCTCAGGGTGGGTATGTCTGTCTGCATCGTTCAAGTCACATGACTTGCCCTTCAAGCGGAAGTTCAAACTTTTACAGCGGACTTCATCTGAGCACATCAACACACACTCGGAAAGACTGGACACAATCCTTGTTGAAATCACGTGATCAGACAAGCTATGACCATAGACTGAATATGTTGAGTCCCGGCATTGTTCCAAGGCTTCGTGTAGCTTTGCAGAGCTTATGATGACAAGAATACCAAAATATTGCTGCAGCATTGTACCAATCCTATAAAAAGAAAATCATTTTAGATTGTCCTCTATGTTAGTAAAGATAGTTGAGTTCTATAAGCACGCGAGGGAAGGCATACTAGCTAGAAGAACCGCTTCTCCAATACATTTTGGAGTCCAACTTCGAGTAATTGGCCATTCCAGCTTATAACTCAATTACCTAGGCATGTACCATACGCTTTCACTGTTAATGATGCCGGATTTTATAGGCTACGAATTTTTAGCCTTTTTTTTTTTTTAGAAATATACTTTTTAAATATACATTATTTTGTCTTGTAACGGTGAACGAGTCTTCTCAAATACACAAGGAGCAATTTCCCGCTATGAAATTAAAATATTTGTTTTGTGTTTGCGTTTTGGCCTAAGCCATAAATGATTAATACGATTTGGGATAAAGCACCCATTTCTAGCTTTACTGTTGCAGATCTGAGAGAAAAGATGAAATTTTAGCAAGTAAAATTAATATTTAACAAAAAAACAACGCATGTTGATATGGTTAAAATTAATCTGAAAAGTGGTTGCTCCGTTAATTACATAGCTAAAGATGACATTGTAAATTCATTTCTTTTCTTTTCTGTTTGTTTCTTTGTAAATACGGGAGTCATACCTACTCGCTTTTTGACTCAAAAAGAAGAATTAGGAGCAATCGGAATGACTGAGGCAGTAGTTATATTTTTTACGCTTATTTCGCACAATTTCACGCTAATCATCATAAATGTGTATTTGCCAAGTAATAATAACTGTTTACCAAACATGTCATTTCGGAAAAGATTTTTAGGTCTAATATAATTATTTTTTCCTTATACAATCCTAGCATCAATCTTAGTCATGGTTAAATCCCCCCGACTGATTTTACAAAAGTATAAACGACTTCAGCCAAGAAGTGAATAATGCAGCGTTAGTGGATAAATTATATAGACATTTTGCAATGTCAAGAAGAAGCCTAAATCATCGTCAGAAATCCAACTGAAAGTAATCGCGTCTCAGAAGCACATTTTTTATAATTATCTGCAGCCTAAAATTTAATTTACTGAAATTAATTTCCCAGCAGAACTGAAGAGTTACCTAAATGTATTATCTTAGCTTTGCCGTGAAATATAAAACAAATATAGGCTAAGTTTGTAAATTCCATGCTGTAAACGGTAAAGAAACTTTATAATAACCCATAAAATTATGTCTGAACAACAGCTAGAATTTACTCACTGGCCAAACTCAGACGTTATAATTCTACAAGTGAAATCACATCACCCCATAAGGCAGGTGGTCCTGTACGGAGCTTTCGGATCATGAAATTTATCTTGTAGAAAAATATTACAGACAAGGGAGGACAATAGTGAGATATTAGGAGAAAGACTTACCTTTGAACGAGTTTATATCAGTGAGTTGTGAATAACCACTAGTTAATAAATGAATAACAGGAGAGCTTTCTTCGTGTTTAAATATTACGTATTTGAATTATTAAAAACGCTATTGCAATCTCAGTTTATGTAAATGTTCGTTTTTGTTGTTTTTGTTTTGAACTAGGAAAAACATCAACAATGTGGCAGGATATTTTCCAATGTCATTTCTGAATAAAAAACAGCATCCTAAGTTGATTTAATTATTCGCGTGCTAGGTTTTTAATTTTGTCAGGCGAGATCAAGTCGGGTAGAGTCTTGGGCCATATTTATGCGCAATGACATCAGACTCACGCGTGGCGGTTACTAGGCAACATAGACCAAACATTGTCACACTATGTGCTCGGCCAGTTTGAATGTGTGTAAATCGTGTTAAAAATTGAAGGAGGTTTTTTGACAATTTTGAAAAGAGGATTTGCTCTGGGATGCTCATACTTTCAGTACCTATTCTTCCTGGATATTTTGATGTGATAACTGTTTATCCGCAGTTTTTGACGTTGCCATGGCAACCGTATAATGGCATGCATGTTTACCCAAATTTGAATTTTCAGATCAAATTCTTCGTTCTAATGTTACTTTTTCCAGTTCTCTTTAGCTTCATTGCACTATTAGTACATTTTAAAGGAAACCTCCACTGTTGGAACAAATTGCCGTTAAATTGTTGGAAATATTGTCTAAACTGAAATTAGAAAAACGTAAAAAAAAATGGATACAAATATCAATCATTTTGGAGGATAAATTTCCCGCGTGCCGCCATTTTGTATTATATGACGTATGTGGTTGCCACTATTGTCCTATTGCTCCTTTTGTTGTATAACAAAAGGGACAACTGGAATCAAACGTATAAAATCCAAAATGGCGGCGTGCGGTTTACTTGAAACCTAAAATGGCAGAGATTTGTAGCCGGCATAACACTGAAATAATTTTACTTGGTTTTCAACAAATTTTGCTCGTTCCAACAGTGGAGGTTCCTTTAACATCTCATTATTGTTTTGGAATAATTTTTGCCACTCGAACTTATTGTTTAGTATTTTACTTCGTGATCAGGAAACTTCATCAGTTCATTGAGTGCTAGCTAAGCACGCCAGCCGACTCTGGTAAATTTGGGTTTACAAAGAATGTAAAGCATAGAGGTCCAGGAAGAGAAATAACAAAATAAAGTTCACTAACAAACTCTCATCCTTGGTGTGTTCTTAGCATGTTTTCTTAAAAAAAAACTCCCATAATTTGTTAGAAAGGCGCAATTATTTTGCGCACCATTATACAATTCCTAGACTCTGAATCTTTATTGGATAGAATGTATAGGCTTTGTTAGTATCATTCCCGTCTATTACAAAATCAAACTGAACCTCTAAATCATGTTTTTAAATGAAACGATAGGTAAATATACAAACTACATTACCAATGGTTAAAACCGAAATTAGCCGATCGAAATAAGTCATAACTTGCGATGTTTGAAAAATCTGCCTGTGGCGACAGATTACAACGTGTTGCTGGCTTCTGTCGTGTTCACGTGATTGACTGTGACGTAATGAAATTACTACCGGTTGAAATACAATTTAATTTATCCCTCTAATTTTACTATTTTAGCCAAAAGAATGAACCGCAATGCTTGTTATATTAAATACATTTCCTTTATGAGGAAAACAATTCATCTTTGCCGCGGCTGGACCGCACTCAACAGCTTATCAAATCAAATGTTTCATATCCACGGCCACGGCCACGACAACAAAATGAAACATTTTTAATATAAAAACAAGTTAGTCAACACAGTCATCCTTAACACCGGACGGCGAGCTGTGTATTTATAGGATTCAATTGTAACTGTTATTGAAAAAAACAACTTGTAATTTTCAATTTTAGGGGTATATTCGTGATAAATCTATAATAAAATACATATTAACTTTCAACCAATAACAAAAACAGACAGATTAAGTCATAAATACTACAAATGGTGAAGCCGTTATGCGAATAAACCTGATCTGGAAAGAAAAGACGGTGAATTTTAAGCTTGGTATAAATATAAGAAAGATGTTTTAAAAAAGTTATGTGGCCTAAGCTCCCACGAGTCTCCTCAGCTGTAGCTCATCAGTGCTAGAGCGTCCGGTGGGTTGCGGAAGGGTCATATATTCTTGTACTCCTGTTAGGAAAAAAACTCCAAGTAACCTGTGTCACTAACCGATAAAACATCTTTCGCAAACCTTATCTTTTTTAATTACTTTTCGTGACTTTTTTCCCAGCTGATCTATGCCAGAAGGCGATAATAAAATCGAATTTTATCTGCATCATATTATTTTTGCCACAACAACATTTTTGGGACGAATTATGTTCCGTTAGTGATCATGTTAACCAGAATTCGGAATTCAGTTAACGAACATTTGCAAATAAAGTCAATGTTTATAGCGTGCTGCAGTATACACACATACTGTATATAATTTTATCTCAAAATAATAAGTGTTCTCAAATTTTGTAAAGACTGGGTGTCATTTGTCGTTGTTTACATTTGGCTTAGAAATCTCGGCGAAAGCAATATGGTCGGAAGAAAGCTATTAAAAAATTTAATCACATAGTCAGACGAGAAATTAGCATGACAAGAAGAAAGACAGCGTAAGAAATTGATTTCCAACTGCGAAACCATCCAGCTGGTCATGGTAATTGTAAAACAAAACAGCATGAGGCCTTGGAATCGTTGTGTTTATTACGTTATTGGCTCATAATCACCGGTAACGCATGACCATCGGCGCATGATGCCAAAACCTTATCGACTTGTAATTAACTTTGTGCTGAATATTATTCTCTCGCAACATCACGATATCCTTTAAAAGTTAGCTTTTTGTCAGTTTCTTAAATTGTCCCACGATATTCCTTGCTCAAAAATGCGTTATAGGTTGTTGGTCAGTTTAGTTTTGTTCCGAATGGTTGCATTCTTTGAGAACATTCGCGTTGGCGTTAGTTCACCACCGAAATTTGTGACACTAGGCTAGTATGGGTTTCCTTGCTTTGTTTTTACTTTGATTTTATTTTTCGTAACTGTACTTCTCTTTCTTATGTAGGTGCTGTGTTCTCTGATCGGCTCCAAGCCGACTACGAGGCCGCTTTTAGACTCGCCATCTACACTATAAACAACAACAAATCCATCTTACCCAATACGGAACTTAGAGTGATTGTCAACAAAACTGCTACTCTTGATGCCTTCAAAAACATCGAAATGGGTAAGCGGTAAATAAAGCCATATTTTAAAATAAATATGTGAAACTTTGTTTCAATTTTCATCTAGCTTTACTGTCCTCTAAAATGTGCTTTTACTTATGCAGTAAGCAACGTTTGTTATTGGGAAGAGGGACAGCTTTAGTTTTACGGGTATACAGGTGCAAATCGGGCGCATAATTCAGTTGTCTTATAAGACACAAATCATTCTAGTTTTCCAACGACTCCAATGCGAAGTGGAATACTTTTTATTTATTTTTAACCCTTGAATTGTGCATTACAAGTGTAAATACTGTCTTTTGTGACCTTGAACGTTATTTCAAATTGCATTTGATGTATTTTACTGTTTGTAAATTTGCTCCCCTACCGATGTAGATGTCTCCTAGCAAGGAAATTTACATTTGGTTTCCGCAAATATGAGATTTTAAAATTAGTACTGGTGTAATTACTGATATTTGTTTTTATCTGTTAAAATAAGACTTGAATCGGCTCGTACATGATGAGTTGCTACAGTTCGGCTTCTCTTGACCTTTGCACGCTCCATCAAAATAAGCCAACGTGAAACAAAGCTTAGAGCTTGAGAGAGCATGGCATGGTAGTGGGTGTTTTGCTTTGTCCACGCCCAACGAGTCCGAATGCAGCAGTTTTATACCTGTTTTATCAGCGGCAAAATATTCAAATATAAGTTTAACGTTTACATTATAACCAGGCATGATAAAAATACTTGGAATAAATATTACGTACATTTTTTATCGGAAAACGCTGAATTCTGATAAAAGGAGATTCGTGGCTTTTTGCGCTGTAAAATTTCAACTTTTTTTCTATGATAGAAGAGACTTCAGAATACTATAAATAATGAGGAAATAACTGAAAAAAAATGTCATGTTGATTATCAACTCGGAGTTGATAAAGGTAAATTAACCGCCGTAGCGAATTTCTAAAAGCTGACGTTTCGAGCGTTAGCCCCGTCGGAGCTAACTAACGAACCACTTTTTTGCTCCAACGAAGGGCTAACGCTCGAAACGTCAGCTTTTAGAAATACGCTACGGCGGTTAATTTACCTTTATCAACTCCGAGTTGATAATCAACATAGTGTTTCACTTGCCCGCCGACGCAGCACCACAGTTTCATTAGAAACTAATCACTTTGAAAAAAAAATGTGTTCGGCAAGTTCCAAATTTTAACTTGAATGAGAACTTGAATGAGAACTTTATTATTAAGAACTTTATTATTAAGTTCCTTACAGTATAATAAATTATTTGCTAAAGCAAATTCACGTTGTACTGCATCGACTGGCAAGAGAAAGTTAAAAAAAAAAATAACATCTTGGAATTGATTGATTGTTTGTATATTGGTGCAACCATAAAAACAACAGTGCGTACTTTAATCCCTTGCGGATCTATTAGTTTAAGCTATTGGTCACAGGCAAAACCATGAATGGGTATACAAATCATCATGACTATCGATATGTACCTATCACTCCACAGTGCAGTATCTAATACATCAAGGCGTAGTCGCCATAGTTGGACCGATGACGTCAACAGGAGTCAAGTTTACCCAACCCTACTGCGCAGGATTCCACATTCCACAGCTTGCTCCAGTGGCAACAGATCCAACCTTCGCGTTCACACCAGCAAATTTTCCATACCTTGTTCGCCTCAGTCCAAGTGATACGATCCAGTGTCAGGCATTGGCAGGACTTATATCGCACTATAACTGGACTCAAATTTCCTTGTTGACTTCCAACGATGATTACGGTTTGAAATTAGTCTTTTTTTTAGCTATATATAGCGTTATTAAAATTCGGTGTATGTTGGCCTGTATTGGAGGCTGATACGGGCATCATGGCATCATGGTTGAAGGCTTTAATTAAATTGTCCTACCGAAAACTTGTGTTTGCCGTTTGGTAAAACGGACCTAGATGAAATCCAGTTAAGGTAGTTTAAACTTAAATTGTTTGCTAAATACTGTTTGGTAAGAATACCTGTACGATAATACAAAGCTGTGATTTTTTTCGTTGGGATTTTAGCCTAGCTAATTGTTAACTGCTGCTTGAATTTCAAACCAAATTAACTCATGAATACGAAAGCAATGAACGAGTTATAGCATTTGGTAGACACGTTTCACTCGCTCGGTCGCCTGTAAGCTTTAATCGCGCTATTAATCTATGCATATTAATTTATTCTTTCACAAGTGAGCCCATAGGAACCTTTGATTAAAATGAACTAATGATGGTTAATTCCATTGGGATCCTTTAGTATAGTCTCCACCAACACGTAATGTGCTCCAATTTCCAGGTATAAATGGCCTTTTAGCATTAAAAGACATCGCCAATCAGAAAGGATGGAAAATCACTGCCAATGAGCATTTTGATCCCGTCAGTGACTTTAGTACTCTTAACGTGAATCCTCAGTTGGTAGCGATTCGAAAAACACACACAAGAATTGTTGTGTTAAACACACTTGCACGGTACACGGTCGTTATACTGACACAAGCTGCACAGCTGGGAATGCTGAAGGACTGGGTCTGGATCGTCACTGATGGCTCCACCAATACAGTAAGTTCATGCTCGTATTGAGATTATAGCTCCTTATCCTGTTGTGTGCCGAACGCAAGATGCAATTTGTTGCCTAATTTAATTTGTGTTAACAAAGAACTGGCCAGGAACAACTGTTATTGTAACGACTCAAATGCATTATGTTACAATGTCTTGTCCGGTTTTTCATGTGAATTTTATCATGTAACTGGACTATGTGAGGTACCATTCTTTTAAATTTAATTGGTTGCCTCTCTTGTTTTTTGGGGTACCTATGCTATGCTGATCTGTGGGAACTTTCCATTCCTGACCTTTTCACTTAGGATTGGAGCGTGGTCCCGGGAGACTATCCACTGCATGAATTTTACGGCGTAATCGGTACAAGGCCATCATTCGGCGCTGGTAAACTATACCCAGACTTCAACAACCAATGGAAATCAAGAGGCCACGATCAAGTCAGTGTAAGTTTTTTAAGGAAAACAGCGCCAGGTTACATAAAACAACTTAAGATTAAGTGGGACTTTCTGGAACCATTCCCTGTGTTCCGAAGGATTTTCTTGGACGGTATTATGGATAAATCGACCGAAGGTGGATTAAAGAATCATAGGAAACACAAGGACGGTGCGAAAAAAATCCTCCGTAACACAGGGAACAGTTGTAGAAATTCTCACTTAATCTTAATTTTCTTTATGCAACTAGGCCCAGGAGGCTAGCCACGATCGTGTTAGTGTACATTTTTTACAACAATAATTTTTATTTAACAGTGTCTACCTATACATTAACATAAATAAAGGGAAACTACAAATGTTTCTTTACAGGCTGTTTGACATACTGGAGAACTAAGGTTACTGCAGAAGCTGATGAATTATTTGATCTCGAGTGCGCGTGGTCTGTGTAGTAGTTGTTTCCTTTCCGAGCGCGCAAGAGGCAAATGAAAGCTTGGGGCGCTTCCCAACCTTTACTTTGTTCGCTTCTCGAGCACTCAGAATGGGAACGCAGCTAGAATGTATTTGAAGACACATTGGATAAATCTGAGCACATGGCCGCACATAATGTAGGATGAATTAGTTATCAGTAACATTTATTCTAATTTTATTAATTCTACAGACACCAGGAGGTAAGAGCTACGACGCTGCACTTGTTGTGGCAGCCGCTTTGGATCGGATGATAAAAGATGGACTTAATGTGAAGGAGATGTCACTCGAGTTCGATTTTGAAGGAGGTGTCACAGCTAAACCTTGGCCACCCGGTCAAAAGCTAAAAGCGAATATTAAAAATGTGAGTTTTATAAAATAAGTATGGGAGGTAATTTCAATCACCAAGGAATCGAGAGAACGAGGATATTCACTGATATATATTCCATATCTCGCCAAAGACGTTTTATTGTTTTACAATTATCCATTCCTCTTCGTCGGAGCTAGATCTAGTTTGCCAACTCATTTCGTATTGTGTATAATGTATTACATATTAGCTACCGTATATCATCAATTGTCCCATACCGTTTTTGTTTCAGGTCTCTATTGATGGTCTGATGTCATCATTGTCGTTTGATGAACATGGTTCTCCCAGAAATGCTGAATATGATATTGTTAACTTAGGAAGAACTGGCTTCATTCAGGTCAGTTATAAAAAAAAAATGGACATGGGCGTTTATAGCACCCTGATTAGATACGCAGTACTTCATTGACTGTGCATGCATTATATTTGTAATAATTTTAATGTACGCGTCATGGATTGTTTGTTGTCCTCATATTATACCGTGTGATGGTCTCGAGAGACGTCTAGCATTTCAGCCCAACCCCTCTCTTACTTCAAATTACGATCCGCCGTCCCTGTCGAGCTAGCCCAATGTTCAAGCAAATCTGATTTAACAAGGAAGTCATTCCGTTGTCTCGATGTGCATGTAACACCAATTTCTCAGAAGTATCTTCAGAGGAACATATATGATAATCAGTAAGGCCGGGAAGCTCGAAAGAGGAAATGTTTATTTGGTAGAACACTTTCACTGTACACAGTCAATTCAATCTCGTTTCCACAGTCCTTGTTACCCTTATCCAGCGGTGGAGTGGCCAACAAGGAGCTCTGGGGGGAAGCGATCCGTCATGACAGGATTGTTGGACTTTGGACTTGGACTCTACTGCGCATGTGTTCTACCCCATGTTTCAACTAACGGACGCGGAGATTCTTGGACTTCCGGTCTTATTGCGCAAGTCAGGCGGATCATCTATCCCAGAGGTCCTTGTTGGCCGCTCCACCGCTGGACAAGGGTGACGAGGACTCTGGGAACGAGATTGCAGTCAATTATGAACACAATAATGGTATCACTGATTTGCCCTAAAGATACTGCCTAGATGCTGGTGAAAAAATTGGGCATCGTCATGACGTAAATAGTTACCATGGTACTGGTATAGTCAACAGTGACTCTCCCTTTCCCCCTCCATTTTATTATTGAGTTGTTATACGTGTCAATATGCACCTAGTTGCTCTTCAATGTATTTCGCAGGTCGGCCATTGGAGCACAAGAGATGGCGTAGTGATGGATCCTCGCCAGCCTGTTATCTGGCTTTCAGGTTCTGTTAATATTCCCAAGGATACGTCAACTATTGTTGAGAACACAACCATAAGAGTTGTTACGGTCATAGTAAGTATCAACCCTTGTTTTGTTGTGTCTGGCATGTTAATTGCAACTGAGCTAGCCTGAGTATCAGGCCTTCCTTAGGGGAGGGGGGCTCAGGCTAATTGCAAGCCCTCCTATTTGGTATCCCTACAAGTGGGTCTCCTCGACATGTTACCATACTGGAGACAGTTATGTCATTCTACTAATGCTCTATCTCTATCACACCAAACTTATTCCGTAACATGGGAAGGATTGAATTGATATCAGCATTTGCATCTGTGCAGGAAAAGCCGTTCGTGTTCGTCAAGGAATCCAAGACCGGCAAGAAAACTTACACGGGCTTATGCATCGACTTGCTGGACAAACTCAAGGAGAAGATGAAATTCAGGTACACGATAGAAGAATCTCCTGGTAACGTATATGGAGCACCTGATGTGTTTAGTGGGGAATGGAGTGGAATGGTTCGATATCTCGACGATAATGTAAGTTCAGCATTTCCATTTGTCATTGTTGTTATAAGACGTTGTACTGACTATATATCTAAAAGTGGCACACGTTGTTGTAGAACGCAAGCAAAACTGAGCTCTTCAGGGAAAGGGTAGTAACTATTATTAGAGCTTTTGGATATGATTCACACTTGTCTCAGTCTGGGCCTGTACTTCTTGTTAACTGATGTACGTTGTTCAAAGCAAGATTAGCTTCACGTCCAATTCAGTTTAATAAGTTAATCCTTTCTATTAGTTTCTTTTTTGTGCACTAAGATTGTTTAACTTTGGATAATCCATGTCGAACTGTAACTTAAAATTAACAGTGAAACATTCTTTGAACCAGCAGAAATAATAATACTCAGATTTTAAATTCCGGATTAGCGTTAATCGGTTTTCTTACAATCAGGCCTTCAGGTGTCTAAAAAGCCTTGATCTATTGAACTTTCGTTTCAGAAAGCTGACCTTGCAATTGGTCCATTCACAATCAGCTCAAGCAGACAGACAGTGATAGATTTTACTCAGCCCTTCATGGATGTTGGCTTGTCAATCATAATGAGAAAAGAAGAAGACAGTGAATATAAGGTGTTTTCATTCCTTCGTCCATTTGACGTCAATCTCTGGCTGGCCATAGTATCGACAACGCTAGTAGTTGGCGTTTTTCTGTGGCTCCACAGTACGTTTAGTCCGTATGGATATCACGGAAGAGTTGCACAAGCCACTGACACAAGGACCGTCACCAGAGATGAAATCAAAGCCAAGGATCACTTGCGGTTTTTTAACGCCATTTGGTCTTCTTTTGCTTATTACGTCAGTCAAGGCCCGGATGTTTTGCATCCCGTGTCACTATCTGGAAGAATCGCTGTGGGAGTTTGGTGGTTTGCGGTGTTAATAATTGGTACGAGAATGAAACGAGAACTTACATATGCCTCGGGGGACTCTCTATTAATTCAACTGATGCGGGATGCTTGTCCTACCTTTTAAATCGCGTTTTGGTACCGCTTCATTTCACATTTTCTAATTATTAGGGTACGTTTGCAAAGTAAGCATTTAATAGTGTGTTTGACAAGGCTCTTAGCCTGCCAGTATCACTTATCACTCATCAATAAAAGATCTGTAAATCGTACCTCTTAGGCGTAAAATGAACTTGAGCCACGCCTAAAAAAGAATTCGGGTACCTTTTTATTATTTTTGGTTTTCAAAATTCCCCACAAGCATCCCCCGTCAATTTAATATTTGAGTCCCTCGAGATAGTTATTGTAAGCGGATCTTAATTTAATTTTTCTCGCCTCATTCCTCGTACGCGCCCCTATAACTCCCGAGACCTTTCCCTTAGGAATGACGTTTTAAAACTGTTGAGATATTTTCATTGTAATACAGGTAAACCTAAATATAAGATTTATATACATATACGTTCTTTACACCCTGACAAAGGCAGTGAAAACAATGATTAAAATGTAAAATTAACTAAAAGTTATACGCTTTGCAGTGAATGCTACTATATTTACAATTTCCAGGGGCCACTTACACAGCAAATCTCGCGTCCTTCTTAATCGTGCAGCGATTTCAAACGCCTGTGCAATCCGTGGAGGATTTAGCTCGCCAAACCAAGATCGAGTATGGAATCCCAGGAAATGGTCAAACACAAACATACTTCCAGACATCAAGCATTCCAACCTACGTCACAATGTGGGAGTTCATGAAGTCAAGTGGTACAATCCTTAATAATTCCACCGAAGGAATCAACCGAGTTCGTGAGGGAAACTTTGCCTTCATATTTGATTCTGTAGTGCTTAAATACCATGTTCACCAGCCACCATGCAATACACTTTACACTGTGGGAAGGTATACTAATGTTAAAAAAAATCTTAAATACACGTGTGTCTTAAAAATATCATGCCCGGCCCACTCTTTTTTCCCCATAAGCGATAGAAAAAATTCAAGTAAACGTTATATGGCCTTGCTCCCATGAGTCGCCTGTAGCCCAGTGGTAGAGCGTCCGACAGTGATGCGGAACGTCATAATTCAACTCCTGTTGGGACAACTCTATTTTTTCCGAATATCTTGCGTCACTGACTGATTGGCATATTTCTTATATTTCTACCAAGCTACGGAAACAATATGCCATAGTAGAAGAATAACCCCTAGTAGAGAAAATGGTAACGTTCACCTTCTCGTGCGTCAGTTTTCAAATTCGAAAAAAAATACAATTAAACGATCCCGGCCAGCCCTATGGATCTGAAATCGAATTCACCCACCATTAAACCCTCTCCCTATCCTCCCTTCCCTCTTCCCTTAAGTGAGCCATTGTAGATTTGTTTATAGACAATTACAATCGCCAAGTTGCGTGACGTGTTTGTTATCTTCAGGGTATTTGGCAAGTTTGGTTACGGCTTTGGTCTTCAGAAGAATTCCCCGTTCACGCATCACTTTAGCATCAATGTGCTGGAACTCAGACAAAAGGGATACATGGAGACAATGAAGAGCAAATGGCTGGGTGGGACATGCGAGGAGGATGAGACAGACTCCCGTAAGTTCAGTTCATTGGATGTTCGTTGTTTCACTATCGAAAATATTTCTTATCCGCCTTTTATAGCTGTTTAACAATCTGGACCCTGGTTGTTCAAAGCAAGATTGATCAAATACAAGACTAACGTCGACGTCGAATTCAGTCAGTTTATAAATTATCGATTATTTGTTTTAACTTTGGACAATGTCAAATGTTAACTTAACATTTGCAGCAAAAATAGCTTTGAAACCAGACAGGAAAAAAAATATTATTACTATTAATCCTGGGTTAGATATATAGCGTTAATCGGGCTTAGAATATAACCGGTTCCAGAGCCAGATGGTTAACAATCCCGTAGACCTTTTATGACTTTCTTCCATTTCCCTCCTCAGAATCCTCCTCGTCAATAAGCACATCCGGGGATGTTCTGACGTTTACAGACCTGTCAGGCGTATTTTACTGTGTGTTGTTTGGGATGGCCAGCAGTCTACTCGTGCTACTCGTGGAATTGTTTATTGAGGCTCACAAGGATACAAAGGAAAACAATAAAGAGGTAGTGTGATAATATTAAAATTATGGAAAATTATCTAGATTTCTGCGTCAAGCAAACTTCTAATCTACGATTCTCAGTATCATGCATGCCAATCTCAACCAATACTTGTAACTGTAAGCTTGTTGTAGCCATTATAAAAAAATGAAATAGCATGGAAAATGTATGATGATATTAAACAAAAGGCAAACAAATTTATTTTCTTGTAGGCCCGAGTGGAAGCACTAAAGAGGCGTGTTTTGACATCCTGGCGAGCATACCAAGGACCAAGCCGACCCACTCCCTCATCGGTTGACCCTGTAGATGCTCCTCAAAGCTTTCAAACAAGCAAACATTTAAATTCACTACCCAGAACAAATTCCTCAGAAGAGCTGAGCATTGAAGATCTGGAGAAGAGGAGAAGCAGCGAACTTAATGGTTTTGCTAATGGAAAAGGACTTGAATCTGAAAAGAGTGCACCAGGTTACAGAAGAAGTTCGATGGTGTAGCTTGTACAAGATTACTTCGTCGCTCCGTTCGTCGTTGTAGATAAACATGTGGGGGGGGGGGGGGGGGGCTGACTCGTCCCCAGTCTCTTATTGGAAACTGGTTAGACGCGATGGTTTTCATCAACTACCCCCCCCCCCCATGCGTTTAAAAAGTTTCAGAGGGAGGGGACGGAAGAGGATGAGAGAAGAGAAGAGGGAAGGGACGATACAGTTGATTAACTGTTGTTTAGTTTAAATTAATACACCTGACGTTGCAAGCGTTGGAATTTACCTTTTCGCTATCCCAAGCAGTCTAGTAATTCACCTCCGATGCTTTCAAGCTGCAGTTGAGGAAAAAAAAAAGGTTTAAAGGTGAATTATACACGTAGTTGGACAAAAGTAATGAAACTGAAGGCCACTGGTTAAATAATACATTTTGGCTTTCCTATTGCCTTCCTATTGTAATTACTGGGGAGCATCCCTCGTATGGTGTCAAGGGCGCTTTTTGGATGTTCCCCTCTCCACTCTTTATTTAGTATACATTATTTTAAATTATTTGGAGAAAAAAAATTTGTGAATAAATATGTGCCTCAAAACGAGCAGGTTATAATCAGTTCAGCTCATACACATAGGTTGAACCGTAAACTAGTAAAAATAAACTGATAAAAATAACAGTAATAAGGTATTTATAACATTACCATTTTGGGGAGTGTGTCGGTTGCTACAAATATGACAAAGCACCGTTAAATTGTATATTGACACACGTGTAAATGAAATAAACATTGTATATATTGGTATTAAAATGCATATCATTAACTCTTTAATCAGAACTGCTTGTGAGGACATGGATTTATGTCCATTTCATTCAGATAATGCTTAACGTTTTGGCTCTTTGTGAATAACACATGACAGTTACCCCATTCATGGAAAGCGTTGTATTTTTTACAAAATATCAATGCATTGTTAAGCAGTGCAAAACTTCCGCAATAAAATAAATGTATAGCAATAGGCAAATTAGAAATTTGGGAGAGAAGTGAATAAACACTGTAATTGGCCATGCTGTTGTGGTTACCCTGCCTATTTGTAATATTTATTCCGTTTTCTGTTTATTTTGTTATATATATCTTAGGCGAAGCCAAATAAAATAAAATAAATGTTGATGAACTTATTTATGGAATCATCACGTTTTTCCAGTTTATATGGATTTGTACGTGTACTATATTTTCTTTTTTCTTCTTCTTTTTTCTGTTGCTGTTTTTGTTTTGTATCTCTGAAGATGAATTTCTGAAGAAAGGAATATTTTGTGAATAGCAATTTAGCAAGTTTCAGTTTCTTGGGACTATGATTATCTGTTAGTTCGTAGAATCACGAGGTCTGCGCTTAGTGTATACTAATTTGGAAGAAGCATGGCGAGGATAGAGTGGGACCTTGTTAAAAAATGTTGAAGGAAATTAAGGTAACAGGGAATTTAGTCCATGCAGTGTATTTTCAACTGGTCGCGAGTGGCTTCCCAGTCTCTTAACCCTTTTGCAATTGTAACGTGCTATGTTGTTAAATGATCATTTCAAGGTCCACTAAAGAAAACAAACATTTAAGCGTTTAATAAAGACCTGTATTTTTCGCTCAGCATGCGGTCAATTGTTAACAGATTAAATTAAAAATATGCGTTTTCTGCAAGCATTTTCTGGGACACCCTGCTGTGTTGAAAATAAAAGGTTTTATGTGTCTTTGTTAAGTTCCCGTCCTATGCGTCATATAGCTCACTACATGAAACAATACTGGAAAAACATAGCCGCCATTTTAATTACAAGAACTGAGACTTGTAGTGCGAAACGTAGCATTTTTAAGAAATATCATATCAGTGTAATCCACGGACGAATTAACTCCATTTTCCCTTTTCGAGTTTCTATCTGAGACTGCGATTGCCACTAAACGAGAGAATGAAATGTTTGCTGGTGTATATAGTGATCGTTTATATCAAGTCACTCTTTCCTTGTGAATGCTCAAGTGCTAAAAATCGGTAAGTTTAAGACGTTACCAAATTAACTAACTTTTCATAACAACACTTTTGCATTGAGTCTCTAGAGCGAGACATCGTTTTCTGTTATCAGTGGCGTGCCGATCTGTGTCGCGTTTGAAACGCTTGTATTGCGGTTACAAACTAGATATCGATCAGCTAACGTAAAAATGCTTTCGCTGTAATCAGCTGCTGCCGTTTGGAAATTCTAACACTTTGTTACTCTGCAGAAGTAGTACTGGTCTGGAAGTCATATTATCTCGTTATCTACTGATATGGAAAGAGCTAAAACATTGTAACCGTACTGCCATTGTCAAATACATGTAGGTTTATTTTAATAGAGCAGCAGATTCTAACAGAAAGCTGTATCAACTGTATCATTGCTATCCTGTAGCGCGTTTCCGTGACTTATGTTATGAATAACATTCAAAGCTTTCCGGTTTGAAGTTACTTGCCTTTCTCTTTCTCCTCAAATTATGGATTTTAAAGGAGCCATCTTTGAGAACTCAAGAATAGTACGTTCGTTCCTTGTCGCCATTGCTGACGTCAACAAGGATCCCAATGTCCTACCTGGAATACAGCTTCAAGCAGTCATTAACATCACCAAACCACTGGATGCCTTTGATAATTTAAAAGCAGGTTAGACTTGTTCATATCCTTGGCTCTTAATATTCTAAATCGAGCACGAATTAAGTGTAGGAGATAAAAAACGGTCGACGTATTTGCAAGTATTCGCAGAAGCTATGCTTTTCAAACGTTAACTGGAAGATTATTATTAATTTCACCAGCTCTTACATTACACACAATTAAGTTCCTTTTCGACCTCTTTTCACTCCTCACAGCCTAGCTGAATCATATTTAAAACAAACATTATCTTACTGTAATAAAAAAGGCATTTGATACAAATTTATTACATTTCAACAAAAGAACTAAACAAACTTACATGTACATAGATATCTTTCCTCTTCGACACCTGATAATCGAATATGAAATGAAAATCACCAAACTGTCACATACCCACCGCTGACTTGTCCCCAGTCGTCTGTTATGAGAAAATAAAGAGAGGACTGGAGACGAGTCAGTATCCACCAATAGAAAAGAGAAGGTACAGTCACTATTTTTTTCAAACGCATATACAGCATACATGACAACAGAGAAAACATATATTGCAATTGGGAAAGCGATTTGGGCATGAATATGGCAAGAGGCATATTTTAAAAGTATCTGAAGTATACCTCCCAACCATGCAGGGGTATAGAGCATTTTCACTCAGCCCTGTGTGAATTAAATGACAAAGGCCGTGGCCAGCTGGCAGCCGTGTTGGTGTCCCTAACAAAATAGTTAATAAAAAGTATTTTGTACGAGGACACCAATACGACGTCAAGTGAAAACACTCTATATCACCCCTCCGAACCAATCCCGTTGTGTCATTATGACCCAACCAGAATGTCATATCCGATCCGTTCATTGTAGTTGTTATATGTTTTTTATTTTGTTTATTTCCAGCTCAGTACCTTATTCATCAAGGTGTTGTGGCCATCATTGGTCCCCTGATGTCATTCGATGTGAAATACACTCAGCCGTACTTGTCCGGTTTCCATATTCCACAGTTTGCTCCAGTGGCAACAGACCCAACCTTCTCGTTTACACCAGCTAACTTCCCGTATCTCGTGCGTATAAGTCCGAGTGATACCGTACAGTGCCAGGCTTTGGCGGGAATTATTAAGCATTACAACTGGAGCCAGTTTGCACTGCTCATGTCAAAGGATGACTACGGTATATTGACTCCTGAATGTAATTACGTTCTTATTTCGAGTTATTCGGGCAATTAGGCAAAAACAGGTCACGCAAGTTATCGCGCGCCTGTGACCGGTTTCACGTTTTTATTTCGAGTTCTGATTGTTCTCCGAAAGCGTTATACTGTTTGTAGATATCATGGAGCTTGTTTTACAAGAAAATATAGATATATGTTGGCTATGACGTCATTAAATATGCCGTCGTGGAGCCGCCATCTTGGGTGTCACTATTTTCTCATGACGTCAAAAAATAGCAAAAATCGATAGAAAATAATTCCAAAACAATAATTGAATGCTAAAATGTACCAATACTGCAATGTTGCTTTTAGGTAACCCTGCATGTCAAAACATGGTTGCCTTGGCAACATGAAAAATCGGGCACAAACAGTTGTCACATCAAAATAACTCCGAGGGATGAGTGACAGCTATCGAGGAACGTTTAGCAACCCAGAGAAAAAACGTCATGGAGCCCTGTGACCAATGCTTTGCCAAGTAATTTGCAAAATCTTAATCTTGCTAAGTTGATAGGTCAACCCCTGCATGAAAATTATGAAAATATGACGATGATGATGATGATGTTGAAATTCGCTACACTTGTAATCTACTGTGTTATAATTAATCTATTAGGAATCAACGGCATGTTAGCTCTGAAGGATGAAGCATACAAACGAGGCTGGCTTGTTGTGACACATCAACATTTCGAGCCCGTCCCAGACGCTTCTACACTTGACGTTAGCAAACAACTGAAACGTATCAGACAAACTGGCACAAGAATCGTAGTTTTGAATTGCTACATCAAATATTCAAGACAGGTCAGCTAAGTTATGAAGAGAAAAACAATATCTGTCTTGTTATAGCTATGTTCTATGCATATAGGCACATCTTGAGTTTTTTTTTTTTAACCCGCCAATTAGTAGGCACAAGAGAGGATGATCTAAGAAAACACATCCCCCATACATGGGTCTCTTCCAATGATAATTTTTTTCAATCTAGTTTTAGCGCGAGGTCATACTGCGCGGCTATTTTAAGGAAGACGCCTGATTGGTCAGTTGTAATGACGTAATGAAATTTAAGATTTGGCGGCTTTGCTGTAACACATTGAGAAACGCGATCACATCTTTAAATTTCGTTTTACGATTTCAGTAGATGGACGTCAACACGACGGCGAGAGAAATATTCGCAATGACATCTGATCCTCTGATCATTGGCCTCGCGACCATGGGGACGCGAGAACTAAAATAACTTTCACAGCGTGACGCGAAGCTTAAAAGAGATTGAAAAAACTATCATGCGGTATGGGGATGTGTTCTCTTAGATCATGCATCCTCTCTTGGTAGGCACCGTCCAAAGCTCGCGCAGAAAGAGCGCGAATATGCATTAATCACCCAGAAAAAATTATTAGTTTTCTCTGTATTTCCCTTTGACACATGACAGATTTTAAAAATTGGAGAGAAATGCATAAATTATTAGAATACTTCTCTTAATCCATGTTAGATGATGTGGCCACGTGCACGGCCTAAATATTGATTAAACCTAAAAAAGAGTGTACATTGGAACACAGCTGAAATTCAGAAATTATAGAAGGCTGTTCTCCAGTTGATTTTTGTGTCATAATCTGATCGATATTTCGAAACAGATCCTAAAGCAAGCTGGCAACCTTGGCATGACGAAGGATTGGGTCTGGATTATAACAGACGCACAGACACAACGGGTAAGATCCCGGGATATTTATACGGAAAATGGAAATATATCTGGCTGTACTTAACAGAGTGTCGTTACCGAAGGTGTTCTTTATCCCAGTACAGGCTCTCAGGCGCGCGAGAGAGATAAGTTGTATTTATTTAGCGATAATATGGTAACAGGGATTTAATGTCCGCCGTTTTTCCCTCTTGGATCCCCGGATCCAATTGGAGCACTCTCCTAAGTATGTTACAGAGGAGTAGGAGAGCTTAACTGACAAATTTAACTGATAAATGATCAGACGAGATGTTTTCTGTACATACCTTTAATATCCAGACCTTTCTAAGCTGCCGATACCAACAAGTATTCACTGGTCTCTTGTCTATCATATGTTGTTATTATAGGACTGGCAGACTCTTGGCGGTGATTTCGTTGTAAATCAGTTTTATGGAGTCATAGGAACACGACTGGCATTTGGCGAAGGTTCGCGTTACAAGGAAGTATCAAGACAATGGAAGAGTTATCAATATGGTGAACTAGATGTATGTATGTATGTATGTATGATGCTATGCTACTATCTACGATAGCAAAAAGTTTTAAAAAGCTTAGTGGAATACCAGTCCTTTAAATAAGGGCCCGAATGCTCCGCAACTAAGTTGGCGCCAAAGAAGACTTCTTCTTCTCGAGCTGAGTTCTTTAAATGAGCACGTCTTCTGTATATATACAACAGAGTTTACACCAAAATTGATTCATTAATTAAGTCACTTATTCGATAATTCATTACTCTCAGGCAAACTCTCGAGCATCTGCTGAAAAATTTCTTTTGGAAAAATATAAAAACACGCACGTGGAATTCGCATTTTTAGGAGTCGTCTGCAATACAGCACAAGTTGTTTAGCGCGCTATTTATTACAGTGGAACCAACGGGCCAGCAAAATCTGGTCCCATTATCGGGGTGGTCGTATTAAAGGGGTTCTTAAATAAGAAAATGACTGAGAAAACTTCAGTTCGGGACAAAAGAAAGTGGTCGTATTGACAAGGTGGTCGTATTGACGAGGTGGTCGTATTAACGACGTGGTCGTAAGGCGGGGTTCCACTGTATGTGGCATTTTGTGGTAACATTCACAAATAGCTAGTTATGCTGGATGAATTTCTAGTAGTTGCTATTTGCTAACTTGGTGAAACATTTCAGGTTTGGATAAAACCTTGGAATCAGTATTTCTTCGTGTAAATGGATATATTTTCAATGGTTGACATCAAAAGGTGTTTTCAGGGGTGTCACGGTTAGTAGACGATTCAACATCTGACTTATATTTGCTGCTTTGCTCCGCAGGTTGTGACTGGGAAGACGTATGATTCAGTCCTGGCATTAGCAACTGCACTTCATCTCATGATTTTAAGTGGTTATGACGTCGGAGGGGTGCAGCTCGGATTTGACTTTGACAAGGGTCCTGTCAAACCTTGGATAAATGGAGCACAGCTCATGAAGTTCATAAAAAAGGCAAGAAAAACGTAGTAATTTGGATTAATTAAAACATAATAATTTTAAAGTGTCATTTAATTATTTGGTCTATGACAATGACAATATGTCAATAATTTCTGAAAGCTTTACAACAAGTGCCGCATGCACGACCTGAAACAAAAGCTTTATCATTATTCGGCATTTTATTGCGCGCGGCATTATTATGAAAAAAAGTTGTTTTGGTCAGTCTGTTACAATTAGCAAATCATCCGAAAGAATTAAGCAGTACCAGGTTTTCTTGTTTGGGTTCACGATTTATATTTTCAGAATAAGAGCGTGGTTATTCTGCCTTTTTTTTCTTGATCTTTCACCCACTAGATTTGCGGTAAGAGTAAACTAGAACAACAACTGAACAATCTTTTCTCATCCACCGATGGAGCTCTGTCCAAAGCGCGGTTTCGCCATGGACACAGGTTTTGATTACGAGTAAGGCGTGTCATTTATAAAAGTAACTCGTTGCTAAGTGCCGCGCGCACAGCCATTGACAGAAGCGCAACTATCCACTCTGTTGGTGTCCATCTACTAATTTTTAACTTCAAATTATAATTTTAAAACTACATTAAATCTTCAATATTTCTTATTTCCCTAAATTTTACATATCCTTTGATAAAAACTATTTCTTCCCAAACATACGCAAAAATCACCCACAAATTTACAAAACACCCCATAACATAGATGCATGAGAGGAGCATAGAGTTTTTGGATTGCTTGAAACGTGAACGAGATATTTCCATTAAACCCATGTTAAGTGGCGAAAAAATGGCATTCACCTTAATGACAACAGCGTAGTTACACCTTCGGCAATTTGTAAAGTGTAAACGTTACAACCAAAAAAGAGAAAAAGTATCATTATCATAGAAACAATAAGTTAAGTTAGACAAAATTGTTTCCAAGTGATGCGGCTTTTGTTTATATATAAAAAAAAGTATTAGAGTGGTATATGATATAATATGATATAATACCAAGCATACTATGTAGCGTCATTTATATATGTCAGTAGAACTGTACACATCGGCAGACAGCAGCACTAAAAATAAAGCAATGTAATTTTGAAAAGGTTTGCAAATTAGTAAAATGGATTTTCCACAGCCATAATGAAAGATGTCGATCTTTGACGATCTGTGCGGTTCATGATGGTCGTGTCCCGGGAATAACGTCTGGGTTTTAGTTCATGTTCGTCAATAGCGATATCCTCACTTGTTGCTTGGCCTTGTATCTGTTCGATATCATGATCAATGTTTTCTTCTGATTCTTGTCTAACACAAAGAAGAAGAAATGGAATGAGCGAGGCGATGATTCCAACTCCACCAGCCATGAGAAAAGCGGCAATGTAGTTGCCGAACTTGTCGGCCATGAACCCTGGAAGACGAAGTAAAAAAAAACAAGTGACATTAAAATTTCAACTCCCACAAGACAAAGACAAAGACAATGTCTCTATGTCTGTTTTGTTCTAGACAGTTAATTCACCTGATACTTACCTGATAAGGGTGGGCTGCTCAAAGAAAAACCTGCTCCAGCCATTGCTACAAATCCAATTACAGAGGCCCTTTTCGATTCCTCGACGGATCCCATACATTTAATGATAAAAGTTGATACCATCATTCCATCTGCCACACTGAACGTAATGACATACACGACCAATGCAGCATAGGTTTTTGCCAGAGTTAGTAGCATTGTGGAGGCTCCCATGATGAAGGTCGCAGCTTGAAAGAGACGAAGTGTGTTTATGTACTTCATATCGCACAGAAAACCTGCACCAAGACGGCCTAACGTGGAGAATATACCAATAAATAGGTAAAGAGTAGAGCTTTTGTCAGCAGGAATGCCGAGATCATCACAATGTTTTATCTGAAAATATAACACAATGATGTGTCAAGAGTGACTGTATACCCAACATTTATGCTCTGGTTGCTCCCCACTATGGGGCGTTATGTGACGACACAAATGACAGCTAAAGGAGACTAACATAGCAATAGCTGGTATTCAAAGCCGTTTTAGGGATTTTTTATATCAATTTCAATTTTAACCAAAGGTCTTTAGATTCAAATTTAGTTCAGCAGTACGTTCCACCAACTCAGAAAATGTACGCCTTGCGCAAATTGACTGAAATCAAAGAAGAGGTTTTCATGCCATAATTCACTCAAAAACTACCAGACCGGCTTGCTTTGTAGGTGTGGCTCAAACACAGTTTGAGGTACCAATACGGTTGCATCGAGCATCTTCTTGTACAGCTTTAATTTTATGTATTTTAGGTTCCTCTTGAAGATCATTTGGCTTCAAAATGGACTTATTAGAACTAAAAATCTAAATAAATGCCATGTAAAGGTGTAACGATAACTATACAAATGTGAGGATTTGAAGTTTAACATCCTTCGTGCACCAAAATGTACACCTAATTCACTCACTCCATCAACCGTGCCTAAAAGGCACGACAAGCAGACGACCAACCCCCTCTCCCAAAGAACTACAGTATATCGTTGATATGATAAATGCATGCAATACTTACTAGGTGCACGTATGGCACCATGCGAGAGAACATGAAGACTCCAATTGTTACCATTAGCATAATGATGGTGGGATTCTTTAATAACGAGAGGTTTAGTCTAAATCTCCTGGACGGAGCATTCTGATGTTCATTCTGATGTTCATCTGGAGATGATGACCTTTGATGAAGAAAACATCCAGTGAGAGATGCCACAGTCAAAATTCCAGCAAACACACGGAATGTGTTCCTCCAATCAAACGCGTCCACTAGCGTCTGTAAAGTTGGGCCAACAATCATCGTCCCCAGTCCCTGACCAGCTGTGACGAGCCCAAGCGCGAATGATCTCCGTTTAGTGAAGTAATGAGTCATAATAATCGGCGAAGAAACGTAAACAAACGATAGTCCCACAGCAAAAGGCAAACTAAAGGCAATGTAGAGGGTGACGATGCTGGAAGCGAAGGAACCCGCTGCAAGACCAACTGAACACAACAGACAACTCAATGTCGTGCTAACTCGCAACCCAAATCTGTTGAGGAAGCCACCCACAACAGGACCAAGAAAAGCCGACACCCCCAATGTGATAGACGAAACCCACGCTGCAACACAAAGCAAACATAAGATGTTATCTCGGAACATATTATGGCATATACTTGGTATTCATCAGCCCCTGACAAACCACCATCTTAAACGTGACTATTCTCCCTGGGGTGAGGCGGAAATTGCCCGCGCTGAATTCAAACTGTTATTTTTTAAAGAGCGTTCAAGCAGTTATAGCCAAACATTGTGACTTTTCCTAAACTTTTTCTGGGAACATTTTGGTGTCGATTGTTTGATCACGTGACATGACGTTTCCATGCCAACCAAGTTTTCGTGTTTTTTTTTCAGCTCAACATCTTTACAGTTTTTACATCCTTATATTTTTCTTTATTTTTTCAAATCGAATTTGTATATTTTCGGAAACAAAAATTGAAATCCAAGATGGCGGATCCAAGATGGAGGATTTTTGAAACGCTTGATCATGACGTCATTTCGGCGTGATATGACGTCATCATTGACACGTGACTGTTACAAAATAAACGTTTTTGGATGCTTACACAACATTTAAGGTTCATTTAGTATAGCGTGAATACATTTGGAAACACATGGGGGGGGGGGGGGCTTTCTGCCCCCCCCCCCCCTTCCAACCCCACCCCGCCGGCTCACGAACGAAAAGAAAAGCCCAGGCCGAATAGGGTTAAATAGTGAGATATCAATTGGCGACCTTAAATGTTCAAAACAAGCGCTCAGTTTTCGGTTTTCCCGGCGAGAAAACAAACTAATTTAACTTATGCTCTGTGGTTATCGAATGTGCTGACGGCTTTGTCACCCTCCGGCTACCAGGTTTGTCAGTCGTAAAACGTAATGTCCTAATGTCCACTCGTTAAACAAAGTCGATTTGTTTACTTATTTATGTATTAAACTTACGGACTGTTTTGCAGTCTGCTCAGACAGTATCATGTTCCATTTTGTTTAAAGCAAACACGACTTTCTAAATCCCCCTCTTATTCAATGCGCAGTTGTCAGTTCGCCCCTATTTCGCAGATTTCAGTACAAATAGTATAACTTTTCAATAGCAGTAATTGTTAACTCAACTCAAAAGCGGGAACAAAATTTCCGCTTCCATTACGTATACTCCGTTGCATATTAAGCATACGATCCAACGAACCCATTAATTGACTATCAAACTAAAGCTAACTATCGTCACTTATTTTGAGCCTTTTCACCTTTTGAGCACCAAACCATCTAAAAGGGCGGCATTGGCTATACTAGGTATACTAGTTTCTAGCCAGTTATTTTATTCTCATTTTATTGATTCTCTTTTTACACTATCAACTGTGCGTCTTTGATGCATCGTAATACAACGAAAAAATACTCCTCTTGCTGCAGTGAATCATTTTGCGAATGCTAATTGATAGAAGCGAAGTCAGCACGATCTACAATAATACTCCTGGTCACTCCGTATAGACACGCTTGGCTTGTATTCTCACAATTAGTAAAGAATGGAAGTTTACGTCGATAAATATTAAACTCACCCGCTCTTTCTCTGCTCTCCTCAAAAGAATCCATGAAAACTGGTAAAAGTACACCGAGAGCGAAGGTGAATCCAAGTGTTAGCATCATACATATTGTCGTACAAAAACAAATAAACCACGACCAAACACTATCTTGCTTGTAAGAAGAAACGTTACCACAACAGAGACCCATGCTGGCAGTTACAGACTATGCTTTTCCAAAGCTGTGGTTTCAGATGAATCTCTACTCGGATCACTTTACTCTAAGATGTACTGAAATTGTTTGTTCAGGCCCTGGGGGTCAGACATTCGTACGTTTCAATTTCCGGTCCTGGATGTCACGCAAAAACTCGCACACGTAATAACCAATTGACTAGAGCTCGTCTTTCTCTTTCCGTAAGGACTCTTTTTAGACCGGAGCAACCTGTTGCCGGATATAAATGGCAAGCTTCCTATGATATAATTTAAAATTAGATCATTTAGTCAGGATTGTCGTCCATGGTTGCTTGCTGCAAAATGTCGTGAAAAAGAAGCAATTCGAGCTATATTTAGCCCCCGAGTCCTAGTAACCTTTTCCTATCCCAATGCATTTCATGAATGGCTGAAAAAAAATATGAATACATTTTCATGGCTAACATTATTAAGCACTTTTTGATAGGTCAATACAAGTGGTATTATGAACGATTTGACATTTAAAGAGGATGGCTCACCAACATTTCAAGAATACGACATTGTCAATTTGGGGAGAACAGGTTTTGTTGAGGTAAGCCGCTAGCAGTGCAGATGCATTGTGTTGACTTGTGTATGGGAAACTTGGGTTCGGAAGGAAACAAAGTTATTGGGATTTGAAAATATTTCGTTTTCCAAGAATTATTAGTATAGAATGGGTAAATAAAAAAAAATAAAAAAATAAAAATTAGTATAGAATGTGGAATTTCCATACATAAATGGAGAAGAAAATATAAAAATCAATTAAGAGATATAGATACTAAATATGCGCACAGTGGTATTTTGTAACAATAAAGGCTCCTATTTCCGCTTAATATCACCAGCCTCATTCTATTATTTGTTTTACATATATATGTAAGGCAAATATATATCCTACCCGAGTGATGTCGTTGAAGCTTTATTCAGTTTCCAGCTCAGTTAAACCACACAGTTTTTGTAAACGTTGATAGATAATCTCATTGAAATGCTCACTTTTGTCCACACACTGTAGAAATGTCCGCCAATTTGTTTTTGTTTTAAAATGGCAATTGTTACACTGTAATTTCTTCATGTAGGTGTTTCTGATCAGTATTTCAAATAAATACAGCTATATTTAACCAATCACCTTTCAGAAATGTCTTAGCCTTTATTATAATAATGACTGTAATACTGGTACTTATTATTGTTTGTTTTTTTATCGCAAGGTTGGAAAATGGAGTCCATCCCAAGGAATTGTCATGTTTCCTGAAAAACCTGTTCTATGGCTGTCGCAGTCCCTTCAGACCCCACGTGACCGAGCAGGTTCAGTGGAAAACATCAGCATTAGAGTTGTTACTGTGATAGTAAGTTTATGAGAAATGTTCAATTTTTTACAACTCGGATGTTAAGTAGTTGTTACGTAGTTGTTACCTGAGTAAGTAACCCAAGTAACCTTGGAAATATTTTCTCCTTCTCCGTTGATCATTGAATTTCTTTTCACAATACTATATCTCCAATGAAATTTATAAAGTAAACATATATAGCCTTTTCGCATTCATAAATACTGTTTGTTTGTTGATATTTTGATATTGACATGACATTAGCAACTCTTTCTTCATTGGGATTTTGGTGTTGTTATTGTGAACTTCCATGAAAGCAGCATTGCCGAAATGTTGGTCAAATTATCAGAACAAGATCTCATTACGGCGCCTTTCAATGACACACGAACTCTGCTCAATGAACGGTTGAGTTTTACGCTGCTGTGAATCATCTTAGCGGATCTCTCACTTCAATGGGTTAAACAGGTAGATTTTGATCCATTTTGTTGATGTTTCTTTTTGCATGGTCTGTTGGTTGTCGTTGTAATCATGATTGATGGCAGTGAAAACACAATCTTTAGTTGGGGTTTCAACTTCAGAGTTCGCGTGTTACTGAAAGGCGTAGTAATGTGTGTGGACGTTCAAGGGAAGTTTCTACAAAAATAATTAGTTCTATACAATCAACTCGGCTACGCCTCTAGCTGATAGTATAACCGTAGCGTCTAAAACTGACTTAACTATCATCAAAATACCTTTTAAAATAACAATACTGGATTTTATTTACCTTGTATTTCCAGGAACCGCCATTTGTTGACCGACAAGTTACTAAAACGGGAAAGATAGTGTACACAGGGTTTTGTATCGAGCTGCTCAACAGACTGCAACAAGACATGAAGTTTCAGTATACAATTGAAGTTGTTCCAAAAAACATTTATGGATCCTGGGATATCTTCAACCAAAAGTGGAATGGAATGATAGAATATTTAATAGAGAGGGTAAGTTGTATTTGTTTCTTTGTTTGTGTTTTGATTGTGTTTTTGTTTTTGTTGTTGTTTTCCCACCGATTGTCGCCTTGGAACGCGACACTCCGACACTGCCTGGCCTCCTACCCTGTATAATCCAGTGAACCTCCCCTTGCCTCTTGCCTCTTGCCCATCACACCCCCCCCCCCCCCCCCCCCACCCCTCCCTGCCCCTTTAATTTTGTGATAATGGAGCTCCCATTCCAAAATTATTCTTTGTGTTATTTTCCTCTTTTATATGCACGGTGCGGTCTATTTTGCTAAACCAATAGTTATAGGTAAGGTATAAAGCAATAATTTGACACTAGTTAAAATTGATAAGTTATGTGTTCAACGCGATCAACTGCATATAACAATAATATATTATCGTGCGGTACGGTCAAACGTACCACGAGCTGCGTATCCAAGCCGTCGTCTCTCTTAAAATCCGACGAATGTTTTCAATCGCCTTCTTGTCCAGAACCCTCGTTCCATGCTCCTTTCCTGCTTCAACAAGATTATTTCGAGAGAGAGAAAGGGACTGTATAATGAATTTAGCCTGTCTATCGGAAATGCTTAACGTTGTTGCTATGCTATGACAATATTGTTCTCAACAGAAAGCTGATCTCGCAGTTGGTCCACTGAGCGTCAGTTCACAACGCCAAACAGCAGTGGATTTTAGTCAACCATTCATGCACCTCGGCCTGTCAATTCTCATACAAAACAACGTCAACGAGGATTACAAAGTGTTTTCTTTCCTTGCACCTTTTAACACAGACCTCTGGTTAGCGATTGTCGTGACCACCATCGTGGTTGGTCTCTTCTTATGGTTACACGCCACGTTCAGCCCACGTGGTTATCACGGGAGGATAGCCCAATCACGTGATCAGAACAACGTGAGTGAGGATCATTGGAGCACGCGGGAGTGCTTGAGGTTTTTCGAGTCCACGTGGTCGTCTTTTTCTTATGCTGCTGGGCAGGGAGCTGACATAGCGCATCCGGAATCTACATCCGGGAGAGTTGTTGTCGCATTCTGGTGGTTTGCCATGTTGATAATAAGTAAGATATGGAGTCAATAATTAACAAAGGATATTTACCGAGTCATTTTTGAACCCACCTTTTGTCACCCATTCCAGTTTTCAAGTTTTAAGCAATTGAGAAAAAAGTGTGCAATTAAACTATATATTTACAATTGCAACTGAAATAATTTTTAAATTACAGTCAAACCTGTATTAAGCGGACACCCTCGGGGAATGCTCTAGAATCCGCTTAATACAGGGTGTTCGCTTAAACAGGTTCCCACAGAATACGTCATATGAGGTGTCATGATTCTAATGAACGTTGGATGTGTTTGCGTTCATTTATTTTATTAGAATTAGCAATTCGATCAAAGAATCATAGACTTACATAGATTGTAACTGCAATGATGGAGAGGTTTTAACGAGATTTAAACTCTCTCGACAACATTCTTTAAATAATATATTTTTTCATTTTTTGGTGATTTTACAGGTGCATCTTACACTGCTAACTTGGCCAGTTTTCTTGTCACTGACGTTTTCGAGACTCCATTAAACAGCCTTGAAGACTTAGCTGCTCAGACTAACATAAAGTACGGTTGCACGAAAAATAGTCACACCATGGCATTCTTTCAAATGTCACGAGTTCCAACATATGCAAAGATGTGGGCATTCATGATGCGTCACGACACTCTGGTGGAAAACGTGACAGAAGGCATCAGAAGAGCGAGTCAGGGTGGTTATGCTTATATTGGTGATTCATCCGTGTTGGAATATCACACTAAACAGAAACCTTGCAACAGTTTGACTACAATTGGAAGGTGTGTAAACCCCACGTGTCCTTTATAATGTCCTTTATTTAACAAATAAAGAAGCCAAAACCATGTATTATACTGTCATAAAACACGACGGGAATTTGAGAACACGAGAGAAATTTAGAAAACACGAGCCGCAGGCGAGTGTTTTCTATATTTCTCAAGTGTTCTCAAATTCCCGAAGTGTTTTATGACAGTATAATACATGGTTTTGGCTTCTTTATTTGCTTTAAAATATAGATTTAACGCGCGCGAAACGATAAAACACGGCTTTTCTATGATTTATACTCTGATAAAACATGGTTTTTAACCAATCAGAGCGCGCGCATTTTCCAGTCTATGTTTTAAAGACCAATACTAAGAAATGAAGGATGTTCATCCGTTACGAATTAAAGCGGTTTTCAATAAAGTGTAATTGCTTTGGTTTTACTTTTATTCGCTCTCTGATTGGTTTGAAACACTCGCACCACCAATTCAACCATCAGATGAAAACCTGTCAATTTTCTTTTGGTTATTATAATATTATTATTTTTTTAATTTTAATTATGCTTTCGTAATATGATTTAATTGCAGAGTTTTCGGAAAGTTCGGTTATGGGTTTGGTTTTCCAAAAAACTCACCCTTCACGCAACAGTTCAGTGTGAAAATTCTAGAGCTAAAGCAGAAAGGATTCGTGAACCTTTTGACGGAAAGGTGGCTTCATGGAATATGTGACAAGATTTCACAGGAATCAGGAGGTATTGAACTGTTTTATAAATGTCCTCACATGAAGACAAATAATCATATTATTAATTTATCTATTTTGTTTTGTTTAATTCTAAACAAGGTTGACAATTTATCCGTCAAAGGACAATAAGGTATTCAATCGTCAAAGCCACCCTATTCCCCCATACCCGATCTTCCTCTCCCTCAGTCTTTTTCCCTCTTTCTCGAACCCTTATCTCCATTCCAAGCTACACGCCGGGTCAGCAGACGCTCTGAAAGTGCAACTACTTTTGTATTTGTTATCCGATGGAGCTCAAACTTTGCAAAATAACATACATTGCAATTCAAACAAACGTATGATTTTTGTTTTTCGATTGAAAAAATGATTTTTGTTTGGCGGGAAAATGACGTCATACAGCTAACAGCAAAAATTTATTTTCACCTTATGACAAAACTAATGCATGATTTGAAAAGAACATGTTGAAACAATTTAAAATGTAAAAATAAATTAAGATTACATTTGGTTGAAAATATATTGCATTTTGAAATTTGCCAAATTTCTAAAAATAGTAACAAAATTAATGGGGGAAAATTCAAACTTCAGATCTTCATGTCTTTTTAAGTAATTGAGCTGTTTCAATTATATTTCCACATTTGAATTTGTCTGAACATGTTCTTTCAAATACATGCATTAGTTTTGTCACAAGGTGAAAATAAAATTTTGCTGTTCTGTATGACGTCATTTTCCCGCCAAAAAGCGTTAAATCATACGTTTGTTTGTAATTGCAATGTCTATTTTGTTGCAAAGTTTGAGCTTCATCGGATTAAAAATACAAAAGTAGTTACCAAGTTGCACTTTCAGAGCGTCTGCTGACCGGGAGGGAGTAGGGAGTAGCTACAACTTACCCCTCTCCAGCTTCCCATGTCCTTTACTCTTATGGTTGACTATGATCTGATTACGATGATCGTAAAGTCTTTTCTCAGGAGTAATCAGCCTATTGCTTTTAGGTAAACTTATGTTATGTTACATCAGGTACAGAGGTAACTTATTCAGTGATATTGTATGTTACTTGTTTTAGAAGCTTCCTTCAGCTCGTCAGGAGATGTGCTTATTTTTCATGACATGGCTGGTGTGTTTTACGGTGTTATTTTCGGCCTGGTCCTCAGTTTGATCACACTTCTGGGTGAACTGATATGGGTTGCGCGCAAAGACAAGAAACATGACCAGGTGGACCAATTATGTTATACGTATTACATGAATAACAAATTATTGTAATAATCGCGAAATTGCGCGGAATACTGGCTAAAATCAGACAATATTCCGCAAGACGTAACAGGATAAATGTTTTATGCATTATTTAACAAATTGGCAACAAGTCGCATTATTACAGCTAGAAAAATATGTTACTGTACAATCTCAAACTCAGCAGCGCTTTGCAAGATGTCGGACGAGTCTTCTAGGGCGCACTTCCAAATATGACAAATTACCGTATACTACAGGATATCTGTCATGTACTAACCAAGGGCTTCCTGAACACATATAGGAGTGGTATGCTAATAGTAAATTGAAGAGATGGCGAGGCTAGTATTTTTCTCTGCGAGACCGAGCCTTTTTTACTTTTTTGATTGCGAAACCGAGATCGAGACAGGCTTCGTAAAAAAATCGAGACTGTGAGACCCGTGAAATTCGACGAAACATTTGCGAGATCCGTATCTTTTAAAAGACCATTCGCCACCCCTACATATGGATATCGTGATAATTTGTTGAATAATAAATAACGGCTATTCAGACAATACGAATGGGTACACATTGATCGTTGATTATTACTGAACAGAATATAAAACAACTGTATTACTCTATCTCAGGCCTCCAGCATTCTACAAGGCTTAAAAGACAGACTTGTAAGTTCTTGGAACAGCAAAAGAGGAAGAAAATTAACTCGCTACAGTTACAATTCCAAAGCTGGTACCAAGTGGAATATTGCACTACAACAGATTCAGTCGCTGCTACCCCCTGTCAAGGAAGGGGACGAAAAATGCCAAGCTGATGCAGAAACCGAGGATGAAATTCAATCTGAAGAACCTTTTAATCAACAAACAAGCAAGCCTTCTACATATATTTAAAACAAAAGCGAATTAATGACAGAATACTGAGGTAGTTTTTTTTAATTTCTCCGCTACTCACTAACGTTCTAGATTATTATTTGGTTTCTTGATATCTTTACCAACCCAAAATTAGATTAGTGTGGTAGGCGGAGATTCCTGAGAACTACTATGAATTAAAAATGCACGTGCGCTTGCTGGTTTTGATTGGCTTATAAGTTTGCTAAACGTAACCAACAAAACACACGTCAAAAAGTTGTCCTAAGCCTTAGAGGCTTTTCAGTTTAATGAGAACTCCTGTGAAAATCTCTCGGTATAATGTTTTGTTTCTTTTCTTGTCAATTTGACTTTGCTTTGATTCTCTTTATATTTTTGTACGCATGTTCATAAATCTGATAAATTTACATTTTTCGTCGCCAGGTTCGGTTAGAACCTGGCGACCACTACCGCTGACTGAGGAGACCGTTGACTCTGGGTACGAGATTGATTGTTAAATAAATCTAAAAATAACCAAGATAATTCGTAAGGTATCGATTAGCAATTTTATTGATTTATTTTCATTAGATGATTGCGGTATTTTTATTTTGTATTTTATTTTAATTGTGATATAAAGTTACATAAGTTCAGTGATGGTTATACGTATAGGAAATCGTGACTGCTCGTGCAATTCGTGATTTATGGGCACGATCGAGGGATGTTTTGAAAGTTCTCAAAGGCTCGTGCAATTTGAGAACTTTCAAAACATCACGAGTGACCATAAATCACTAATTGCACGAGCAGTTCATACGATTTTTTGTTTATAATATTCTCAACAAAATTTTGCTGCGGCCATCACGCTACTCTGCACACGAAACGCTTCACTGGTTTCCAAAGTGCTCACATGTTTTATTTGAACGCGCAGGCACGTCTCTACGTGTCCGGTACCGTTTATCACAATTCCGTATTGCACTCTATAACCTATTTATGCACTCGTCATTGACCAATCAGAAGCTGCATATTTTGTTGAGTATATTATAACAATTGAAATAGTACTATTAATATAACAACTATATACGTGTATTACCTATGAACTTCGTAGCACGCCAAGGTGTGAGTGAATACCTTATATATTGTATTTGTATTGTGCGTTTTTCCCAATAAAATCATTATTTTTGTAAAATGTCTGTGTTTGTTCAACTTTGTTTTTAGACGTGCCGATTTAGAAGGTACGATAGTACATGTGACAGCTGTAAGTACAGCCTAAATATCGGCGCAAAGAAACAACGTATAAATTCATTGGTGATCAGCTGTATGATTCAAGTACTTATATGCACTTGTCAACCTTTATATAGTGGGACAATGTCTCAATACTTCACGGTAATGCACGGTATATACATGATGTATAAATTCAGTCTCTGATCGAGAACTGACTGAGCCCGCGGTTTTGGTCACCGAAGTTGAGTTGCTAAGCAACATGGCGTTTCATTACTGCGCCATGCTGGCCTGACAATCTTCGGAGTACTCGTGACTCGGTCCTTGCGCTATTTTCTGATTGGATAATAGAAATCGATAACTTCCCTTGTTCCCAACATCTGAAGGATTGGACTGCAGCCATGGACCGCGGACTTTGTAAACACGGATCGGATACGAAACTCATAACTGATTACATCGTTTCTCAATGTAAGAAATATATAAACTCTTGGTCTGGTATGGTGCTAAAATACTTCAAGTGATAATTTAAATCTGGCTTCCGCGTTCTGCATCTCATAGACTTGTTCTGCATCTCATAGATTGTGGCTCATCTTGTGAGCTGATGCCTTTTGCCAGCTCTGTTCGTTCAAAACGAGCCTGCCGTAAAATCGTTCATTGTCTTGCAAATCAAACTTATTTCCGTGTCAAACGTTTTGCACCAGGACTCGTTTGAAACCGAGGCAAAAGACAACTCGGAAATTATATATTAAATCGCTTGACCCGGCATACTGAGCCACAATCAGCATTGGTAATGAATGCGAGACAAACTATATAACGACTAAAAACATCGACTTTGAATAGAATCGTCATATTACGGTGCTTTTTAAGAAGAAAACACAAGTGCCGGTTATAGCTTTTACCAATTAGTCTCATTGGTGCCGGTCATCTAATTTGAAAATGGCGCTTAATTTCATAGCCGTAAAGCCCACTGACCGCAAAAATTCAGGTTTTATTATATTCTTCGAATAACAAGGGTGATTGTTTCGCGCAATAGTGCTCTTATACGCTTCTGAAAGCTCCAATATTCCTAATCGTCCTTGTTTCTTTGCTTATCAAGTTTCTCATACGTATTCCAATACTATCAAATGTAGTTTGGTGAATATATATATAGTAGCCCTTGATTCTCGCATTGCTATCTTTTCTTCAAAATGGCTCAGTTTACATTTAACCAATACGTTGATGTAATATGTTGCTGTTTGAGTTTTGAACTGACAACATGAATTATGTCCTTGAGACAAGTGGACAAAACAAATTGCGCTTACGTCCTTGATAATGTTTCTCAAACGATCTGGATATAAGCAGACTGGTTATAAGTTTAAGAAAAAAGACGACAACTTTGATTTTCGAACAAGACATTGTTTATATCTCAAAATGCTTTTGGAGACGTTGGCGACAATTTAGAATTAAAACAATACAACATTTATCATTAACACGTGTTACAATTATTGTGACCTGTACAGTACATGTATATACGACTCAAGATTATATATAAAAAAAAGTGTGTGATAATTTTTTATTCTCTTATTATAATTGCTTGAGTCCGTTCAGTGTCCGTTCAAGCAAATGATTTGCCCGGAGATTGATAACCCATTCCTGATAACGATCATCAGTTTTGATCTGCAAACATTAAATTCTATTGTTAAAACAATGTTGATCTATCACTTTGATCAACAGCAAATTTAACACAAATCTTTTCGTTTAAATTTATTTAGCACAAGCAGGTCTGATTACAGAAAAAATGCTCTAACTAGTTCTCATAATTCTTCTTATTTCTACCTCCAAATTTTTTTATTATAAAACCTCCGAGTTGACGGGATATTTTTATCTTCTGTTTTCATTTTTGGAATCTAATATCAAGCCACGAAGCCACCTATTTCAGCTAACGGATCTAACAGGAAAATTATGGATTTTAATTTTAATTGAACAAATTGGAAGTTTTCTGTTTTTCATTTTCATATAAAAAGCACAATGTTCAATTTGCCAACCTTTCAAGATAAATCGTCTTTAATCACGGCTTTCAATTTCCTCAATGAAGGATTAATCTTTGATTATACCATTTCTAGTTATATACATATATTTTCTATTTTCAAATTTGAATATCCACCGTAATCGATTCTAAAGACACTTATTCTAGACAGAAAAAGTCAATTATCCCTTTGACTGCGTATGATTTCCCGACTCCGCTTTAAGACCGTATAGGAAATTGGGATAAGTGACATTATACAACATTGTTTTTTTTTCTTTAGACCTTTTTTTATTTTGCTCCTTGCCTGAGAGCCTTAAAACGGACCATACTTTGAGAATTCGACTTCTGTCTTCGTACATGTACAGGCAGACACACACGTAAATGACACAGGAAGTTAAATAAAAATACTTGGTTTGTTTTGCCAGACATCATCTTGCTGTGAACAGTCGAACAGACACCTACAATAAAACTGTGTTTCACGTGTACGGATAACACGGTGGTAATTTTACATTGCTCTTCAAAGTGAGAGAATATTAATCGAAAATATATCATGCATTATTATTATTTTTTTGAGTGGGAGATCGATATTTTGTTTTTTTTTACAAGTACCGTGTGGAGATTTAAGCGACCCAGCCGGCTGCGTCTAGATGGGTATCACACTAATTTTTATATTCAAATGTTCGCTGCTGGAACTATAGTTTTTTACCACATTAGTCGTACATCGAAATAGTGTCTTGTGGCTCTCCGGGGAGCTAACCAAAAGATTAAGACAAAATATACATGTGTCATGCGATATAGATCATGCTAGAAAACCAGGCCTAATTTGAAATTAGGTGCTGTTTTTAATCCTAAATCTTTTCCTGCAGGAATAATTTGCTGTTCGAATCAATGCGGGTTTTTATTTTTTTTTTCAAAGCAAAAACATCGCATTCAAGCGTCTCATTTCAGTTTTGAAAACACAAATATATTATGCCTTTATCTATTTCAATGTTTCCGATCCCGTTAACGGTTACATAGAAAAAAAAGTATCACATTTTGAAGGCAAGTTTATAGGAAAAAAATGCCTTATATAAATATGTTTTTTTTAATTATATATATTCTCTTGAAGCTAAATCGACGCTGGCCCAAGTAGCATTAAAATAAAAATCATTGCATTCTCGGCGATGGTCAGTTTTTTTTTAGAAAGAACTTATTTCATGTTATCCCGTGTATTATTTTCGATATTTTCTAAGCGCTTGATTAACTTGTGGCCCGCTTGTTGTCATCTTGCTTTGTCTCGCGAGGCTGAATGAATCAGCAAGCGGCCCTCGCTCAATCCACCTGTTTCTTTCAATTAGGATTTCTTTTGAAAAGCCACGCGCGTTAATTACTGCAAATGAGTTCACCACTTAGTGCTAAATCTCTGGTCCCTTGGTGTACTGTTATTGTTGATAATTAAATCCTTTGTGATTGCCTTAACAATACTGTACAAACAACCTGCCTTGTTTTGAGTACCGTTTGCATACGAAAACAGAAAAACAGTGCATTGCACAAAAGCGAAATGAAAGCGATTTTGAGATCACGTTCGTCTGTCTGCGATGATTCCCTTTATTTTAATCAGTGGAACTGATATCAACTCCGTTTTGCGTCGAGCCGAAATCCACGTTAAATTGGATTCAGGTGGTTTTGTTAAGTAATGGAGAAGGTGTCAATGATCTGCTAAGGCATAACGCAGAGAAAAATATATTTATATATATATATTCGGAAAAGGGCCAGTAGGTTGCCTTCTTTTGAGATGAACGCGTCGGCAAAATTTCTACCCAAGATTCTCCTATTGTGTCGTGCTATTAAAATCTCCGCAGAACTAGCAAGTGATTGATTGTGATTTTATGTGTCCAAGGTTTAATAATGTTTCATTTTTGTTTTGGTATAAAGTGAAGATCGTTTAACAAAACAAAGGTCCAATCTTTCTCTTATTGTGGCCCTCATTTCCGAGCAGTAAACTTCAGAAAAAAATAAAGGGTTTTTTTCCTTGCCATAATTGCAATTGGATTCAATGATATAGTATTCCAGATACCAGGGCGAGGAGTATTTATTTCTTTGTTTCTAGCCTTTTTTCTTAGCTGCCGCATAGATTTATCATTGCGGTCGCCTAGTTATGTTAATGAGTCGGTCTGACACTTGTTAATAAGTTATAAGTCTCCTTTCTGCCTTCAGGAAGGCATTTCTTAGATATTTTAATGTTCTTTTCACCTGCCTGCGAACTAGAAAACAAATATCTAAAAGGCAAAACGAAGAATAGCCAAGAATAAAAGAGAATGATACCTTTGCCAGCAAAGTAACATACCCTCTAGCTCATATTATTTACAACTGGTGCCGAGGTATCGAAGGGCCACAGCCCTTACTGTAGGGTAGTATGATAAATCAGTTTTGTGCGTCGTGTTTTAGTTTACAAAATATCTACTTTTATAATACAAAAGCCTTACTTCTATGCAACTCTAAGTAATAAATTCTTGAATTTACACCGAAGGTCGATACTTCTACTATCTACAGCGAGAAATTAGCCTTAGGAAAAATCAAACTCCAAACAAATGCGATTTCCAGCAATGTGGCATTTAGCTTGTCCGTTGCGGTGACTAAAATCAAACTTATTATTTCTTGGAAATCAAATATTGAAGTATTTCTCCTTTCATAATAAGAAGCTTAGTAAAAGCCGTAAAATAGTAGCTTGTTACTACTAACATTTCTACGATTATTCATTCCTCCAAATACTAAAGTTTTACAAGGAAAGTTCATCTAAATCTCTGGCGTCGTCGCCATAAATATTTGATCAGCAAACCATCCATTTGCTTTACGTGTTAATGGCGATTAACTGTCACCTAATGCCGACCGCTTGGACTGCTTTTTTCCTTCTTCGGCTCTGGATGGTTGCAATCGGCAATGTGAAGCTTGAGATCACATCGCCGGGTGAAACAGATCTTGCAGTATCGGCAGCGATACGGAGCGTTGTCGGTGTGGATGTGCATATGGAACTTCAAATTGGACAGCTTATTGAAGGCTTTCTCGCAGAGATTGCACCGATACGGCTTCTCTCCGGTGTGGATGAGAACGTGATTGCGCAAATTGCCTTTTTGATGAAACCCCTTACCGCAAATGTCGCACAGGAACTCTTTCATTTCGCTGTGTGTGCGAATGTGGGTCTTGAGCGTGGATGACCGGTTGAAGGCTTTGTCGCAGATGTGGCACTTGTGGGGCTTTTCGGACGTGTGAATGATTTTGTGACGGCAGAGTGTGCTTGACAATCGAAATCCCTTGCCGCATATGGCGCACACAAATGGCTTGGCGCCGGTGTGGGACGGCATCTTTAGGTGGATAGTCAAAGTGTACTTCGTCTTGAAGATTTTGCCGCATTGATCACACTTATACGGCTGCTTCATTGCACCAGGTTGGCACGATTGAGGCAGCTTCTTTGAAGAATTTTCGCGCAGATGCCTTGATTCTTCATAACCTCGGTGTTGAGATTTCTTCGAGTTTTTTCCCGACCGCGTTTTATCTCTCGCTTCTGCTGCGGTGTATTCCTCGTCTGTTGTTCTTGAAATGTCCTTAGGTCTGCTTGCCTTCAATTCATTTCCTTTGTGATTTTGATTTGGCGCCAAATCTCCAGCGTAATCACGTTCTCCGTCAAAGTAATCCACATTGTTTGTGTCCTTTTCCAAATCATTAGCTTTTGTTGATTCTTCAAATGTAGAATTCTGTCGCTGGAAGTTGAGCTCCAGAAACCCGGACTCGGAAGGCAAACGATCCCAGAGGCCAAACTGCAAAGGTCCTAAAAATATGCACAATACACGAGTAAGAAAAAGGCCTTTACCGTAGATTTAACTTGTGCGTGTTACACGAAAAATAAAATTCTACCAAGTTTATCTATAATTGTATTAGAGATGATCCACGGATAGTAAAATATCGTGCATATTGTACTGACCTGCCAGGGAATAAGCTTCTTCTCTGCTGTTCCATTCTTGTCTCAAATGGCGCTTCAACAGAAATGACTTGGGCATCTTCGTTTGATTCCAAAATTATTCCAGCTTATTTTTGCCTGAGAACTTTTGAGCAACCAATTGAGCCAGCGCCTATATTTGGAATCTCACAACTGTTTTTACTTTCCCTTGTAGCGAGAACCTTTCAAATGAGCCACTTGTACAGCACGGGGTTATAAATCCTCAAATGGCGGTAATGTGTTAATACAATCAGTGTTTGATTCTTTTGTGTCCAATCGGCGCGTGTCGTCTACTTGTTTTGGGTTATTGTTATTGTTTACTAGAGACACACTTGATTGGTTAACAACAGGTTGTTAAGCACAGTCAGGAGGAAGATAAGTCATTGTATCTATGGCCATCAAACGTAGAGAAAACCTTCTTCCACCGATTGCGAGAGACAAACTTCCAAAATTATTTGTTTATCGGCGAATAATGAAAAAGGAGTGGTGCCTTACCTGGAATGAGATTTATGGATTTGAGAATAATATTTTAATGTTTGTTTTCAAATGTCCCCCCGGATTCAAACCACCTGTCACGTAAAAGTAAGCGAGGTCACTTTTGGGGTTAGCCGGTGACAAAACATGAAAAACCGGTTATTGTAGGATAGTAAAAAAATTTCTGTAAACCAACTTCGATCCCAATTGCCTTTTTCTTTCAATCTTTGTTGATAACATCGCAATTCAGCAATTATTGTACGATTTTACTTGGAATTAAGGGCTACTTGGCCCGCTGATGAGCGAGTGTAAATAAAGAAAGTTAATTTTGAGTTTTTCATTTTGCCTAGATGGCAGCTGCGATGAAATTATTACTACAGGGCTCAGCTGGCGACCACAATGTTTTGGTTTGCTAATGAACCTATCTCCCCCGCCTTTTCATAAATGAGCATTTTATGCTGGACTTCTTCGGTGAGTAATTAATTATTAAGCAACTTCATGCGTTGTTTTGAGATGGCAAACAATACTGCACAAGACTTAAAACCACTTTGGTAAACGTACGTCGAGCACCGATTCTTTTCCGGAGTTCATTAGTGCTTGGTTGAGATTTACACAAACTTTATTCATTTTTATAAGGAATTTTCTACGTACATTGTTCATCTACCGGCTTTTCCTAAATTGATAATATCAATCCAAACTGATTTGGTATTCTTCGCATAAAAATATAATCGTTTTAAACATTTAAAACACACAAGAGCCGACGTTCTGCCAGTTCTCGATGTACCCTGTAGAGCTTTTGATAACGAGGACAATCTTTGTATGTATATTTTTCTTTTAAGATGAAATTCTCGTAAATTACTATCTTTGGATAACCTTATTTCATTTCAAATTCATAATGAATGCTCACTTGAAGGCAACGCGTTAACGCCCCATAGGCTGCGAATCATACTCATTAGCAACAACGTGTAAATTGAGTCAGACGCGTGTTCGAACCAAATTGCAACCAATTTTGCCTTGTTGTTTCGACGAATGCGAAAACGTAAAAAATAATAAATTGTTGTGCGAAAAGATTCATTGAAATGTGATAACTTTCCCTAAACAATGAATAATCTACAGATTTTGTGAAAGCGGTATTCAAACCCGCAAGAGTGAATTCGCAGACCAGTTTTACTTGGTGATTTTTTTGACAAAACGGAGCCAGATTAGTCTGCAGGTGCTACAAGCTAAATGGCTTTCTCGCTATTATTTTTTTCAGGACCCCCGTTTTGCTTTAGTAGTTTTTTTTTTAACTCCAAAACCATTTCTACCGCTGTGAAGATCAGCACTACAAATTACGCCGCTAAATTAATGAGACAAGAAATCAGTATTGCCGCGCACGCACGCCGAAAAAAGTTCATTTTGATGTAAATATAAAGTCGGGTTTCTTTTCAATGAATTCTAAATCTGTTTCAAAACTGTAATCACTACGATGCATCTACATCTTACATCAATGGCGCGTAAAATGTTTGACTGTACAATGTTCGCAACAATTCATGCCAACCAATAACTACATGTATCTTAAATTGTTTTCAGAGAAAATGGTTACAGAAATAACTGTTATAAATCACTTCACATTCCCAGGTCAAACAAATTGACTAGATTCGCCTTTCAAAGCGGCGAACACAAGCATTGATATAGGTCTGACATGATGAGTTATTTAATAGGCGTATTGTTTGTAAACACAGTGAATTGTTACACGAGAGATCATTAACGTTTCTCGCAATTTTCAAGAAAACAACGGACAATTTCAATAACGAGACACATAGAACAGAAATTACGCATACATATAAGATAGAAAATGATATGTCTGAATATGAAGACGCCGTAAATAATAGGACATCGGTTCAGTACAGAATCAATGTACATTTCAGTAATGGAATACCAGAATTTATACAATATTTTATTACAGCAAATAAATAATAATTTATTTGGATGCAAAAAGAGGATATATCTTGATCAGTGAAACAATCACGGGCTAATTTGTACAATGTTGGAGCGAACTTCATGACGATAAATATCTATTTTAATGTTACATTTTAGTGCTGATCGTTTTATAGATAAAACTGTTTCTAACAAGCAGGTTTTCCTCTAGGATATTATTTCTTAACAGGTCTTTTCATCAATGCAAATCGTCCTTCGAATTTGTCGCAAATCACAAGCAATAGCGGTATTAATCAAACCTTCCGAAAAACGCCCTTGATATAAGACAATTAATCTCAAAACATTTGTAGAAAGTGTCCTGTCACAACAAGTGCTCAACACTGTATCATGTATAGAAGGATCAGTGTTATAACATCGAAAATGGTGCGCAGTTTGCTGGCAAAAATGCCGAGCAAGAATCATCCTTGCTTCTATGCTTAAAAACTATATTTCTTGATATATCATTTTTCTTTTATGAGAAAAAAAAAATCAGATACGCATTCAATAACATTTCATTTAAGAGCTTTTCCAATAAAGACAAAAATAATTTGTTTTGGCGTATTTTATCTGGGAATGAGTGTAATACTTCCGGTATGGAACAAGGGAAAAGCCTTATTAACATAGTGTTTCTGAGACGTTCACCTCTCGATGCAACTTGAATAAAACGACTTGTTGTTTGTTTACGTAATTTTCCGAGGTTAAATAATAACGTTTCTGGCCGCTTAACTGACCAACTTCCAACAGCAAAAGGAATGAAACCAAATATGGCGCACGTACAGTAGCTTATCATTGGCATACTTGTTTTGATTTCTCTTTTCTGATTCCAGAAGAAGGGCGGTTAAACGGCCCTAAACGTTGCTTTATAAAACGGTATTTAACCTCAGAATAGCAAAGCACACTATTTAAGCTTATTTACTTTATTATTATACTTTACATTAGCGATTGATGCTTGCATTTATTTTTCATGTGGCAGAGTTTATGCAAGAGCTCACCACCGAGACTAACAAAGTCAGTCTCAAATTCTAAAATTCAGCGGACACAGATTGCCACTCTAACGTTTCTAAGTTTCTAAGTCTCTAAGGAGTATCCAAGCGGACGCAACGCTATGCTTCACATAAACTTTAAGCTATTTGTAACTGCACCGCAAGCAGCTGAGATTGGATGTTATAGTCAGTAGATCCAAGTTCCTTAGTAACGAGCTCCTGTGGAGCTTCAAGCTCTTAGAACCGTTTACCTCCGAATATTAATGAGGCTCAATTTATTTTTTAGGAAGATTTAGGGTTTGTATCAGTACATGCTACATTATAAAATAAACTGCAATGAAGAAAGTCACCCATCGGTGTGATTTGTGAGTACTTAACCCAGTTTCAGTCCTAAATTCCCCTTAGTTATTACCATAATTAGTTGTGAGAATTTAGCGGTATATCAAGACAATATGTATATCCCCTAGCAAGCGAGGATGATCTAAGAGAAGCATTCCAATCTCTTCCAATACAAATTTTTGGAATTATATTTTAAACTTTCAGTCCATAGCTGAGCTATTTTAAGAGCGCTACCGGAATGATAAGTTCGAGTAACGTGATGTCGGAGCCTCAATCAGAAGGAAATAAAAATAACTTTCACAGAATGGCGCGAAACTGTTAATAGATTTCAAACAATTTTCATGGGGCACAGGGAATCCTTCTCTTTGATCATCCTCTCTTGGCCCTGTCTGTTTGACAATGTATTGATATTTTAAGGAGAAATTAGATATTGACTACTCTTGTTGATTATTTAGCAGGAGAAACCTAAAGATGGTCAGACAACAGAAGATGGTGCTGCAGCTTCTGTAGCATCCTACGTTAAACATCCATTACAAAATAAATGGGCCCTTATATAATGGTTCTTCAAAAACTGACGACAAGTCAAAATAATGGAAAGTCGGCGGAATTTTTGTTTTTTCTCAATGATGTGCTATCCGTAACGCGTAGTTTAGATTAGTTTATTAATTTGCCACACAAAATAGAAAAAAGTTACAATAATAGTAGATACGATATTATTAAAAAATAATAATAATAAATCGACCTTACAGTCTTGCGACTGGCAAACCTGTGGCCCTCGGATCCAGGTCGGAAAATTGGAATTTAGAAGTGTTAGTTTTTGGCTGAAAAAAAATGTTAATGAAAAAGGAGGTATTCATTCATACGCTGGCTTGCACTTGGGAACGAAAGGGTAACAATTCGCGACCCTCGTATGAGTCTTTTAACTGATGTTCGGGCAATAATCATGTCGCGATATTAAAACTGAATAAAAAAATCATCATATATCCAACGGTATTCGTTCCTGTTTCTATAAAAAAAAAAAACAGCAAACTTTTTGCAGTTCGTCTAGATGCGCTAGTCACCATTTTACTTGATAGCGACGGTGAGAGAAGTTTGTGGCCTTGGACGTCATGTTGCTGGCCATTGTCCATCGCTTTGTTCCCTAAAACTGAAAAGTGATCTCATAATGTTGACTAGCAGAAAGTCAAACTTAAAGCAATCATTTGCGCTTCGCCAGGACAATTTAACCCGAAGCGCAAACACAGGTTACGAACATATCTATGATGACTTGCTTTTGGGTTCACAACCGATTTCCGGTAGAGAGCAAAATGTTATGAACATTGGCCACAATTTGGAGTGAGAAGACAATGCGGTTGGAATAAAACAATATGATTAAAGAACCTGCTCAGCCTTACAGGTAGGTGAACCACAATAGATTAGTAGAAAATTGTGGTAGATATTGAAATTTATACTGCTAACTATTTTTATAGTCCTAAATTTCCCTTGCTTACCTATTACTATTATATATATTAAAATTGACATAATCAAAGCACATGGTATCCTGTTCATAGATCAATACGGTATAATCATTGTCAACACACCAGCATAACTTGTGTTTTAGGATTACAGGTCAATTAAAACAGGCAGGTAACTCTAAAGTATTTATAAACAAAAGTCTCATTTTTTACTGCGAAACAACCGAGCTCAATGAACTGAATAACCTCTCGTAACGGTTCCTGAGTATGAATGTATCCTTCGTCACGTGCACGGCTCTTCTCAGATTGTTTATTCTTATTTGGTTATTTTGCTTACTAGAACGTCTTCAGTCAATGATAACAACCGCAGAAAACCATGACTGTGGGCACTGATATCTCTAATTCGCTCTTGATTTTTTGTCAAACAGTTTGTTTCAGTCAGTAAGTAAGACAGTCGTTCGTTCGTTCGTTCGTTCGTTCGTTCGTTCGTTCGTTCGTTCGTTCGTTCGTTCGTTCGAAGGAAGTCGAGTTCCCAGATATCCATTAACCCTTACTTGTACACGGTAGGATCGATAAGACTAGATAGACCTTCCGATTAAGTGATTTCAGTGCCATTTCACTTTTCTTTATGACATGAATTCCCAGGTCAAAAATCCATAGAAACCACGGGATTCAATCTGAACTTTCGCTAAAGCTTTAACCGGAATTTTATAATTGCACACACAGATCCTAAAATAAGTACTTAATTCAGTTAAATCTGTAGAGTGGAGTTTATTGCACGGTAAACCCATAGAAAGTGCGGTCCATTGCTTAAATATTTCTCTGAGCGTGATCAAATAGTCATGGACGACCAAACACGCGATAACAAAGTCACGCTTAAATCATGTTTCCCCTTTAAACCGCGTTTCAGGTGCACACTGCATTGCAATAGGAAGATTTAGCAACGACGACGGGGACGTCACTTGAGGACGTGAGAGCGCGCGGAATAGTCTGGACCCAACTTTATTTCGACTTCCGGTGCTCCCGTTACCTCGGCCTGTGGCCAAGTTCAAGACGCCATTTTGGTGGTTTTCACGTTGTGACCAGAACGCCACATATTTGCTGTCATTTTGCTGACATTTTGCGGCATTTTTCGCTGCGCACGCCGTCGTCAAGAAGTCCCCGTCGTCATTGCTAAATTTGTTTCAAAGCCCCGTCCTTCAAATTATAAAATTAAAAGAGGACAGGCTGAATGTTTACGAAGAGTCGTGATTTAATTCGAGCACGTGTTACTCGTGACATTCAAAATAACTTCACGTGACTTGAAACAAGAGTTAGCGCATGACTGCTTGTGCTTATACTAACACATATTCGTCCGCTTGGGTCGAGTAGTGGGTCGAACAGGCTTTAATTTCATCGTTCCGCCGAAGTTACGTGAATTTGACAGTCTACACTTGCCTAGTTCCCAGGCCTCTATATTTCGCCGCGGTCAATCCGTTTCGGGTCACGTGGTCCGAGCGAAAAAGTAGCCGTTCGTCTCGGATACGTCACCGAAACGAATTGACCGTGAAGGCCTGGGAAAAAGCCGTACAGGAACTAGGCAAAGTCTACACTAAGATTGTTCCATTTAGAGCGTCGACACTATAACCTAAAAGGTAAGAATCCGCAATGTAGTGAAGTGACAGTTCTCACAGTAGGCTCGATTACCAGCCGCTGTTCGGGAAAATGACAAAGACCGGACTCGAGAGAGCGGCGGAAATCGAGCCTATTCTCACAGACGGTCTCAAAGCATATGACTTCCGCATTAGATCTTCTCTGCATAAGACAAAATTAGCATGGTCTACCTACGTTTATAATATAACTTTGGATCTTTCTATTCTCTGTATTCTTGATACGTCTCTTGACACTAATTTGTATAATTTGATTACGTTTAGATCGCGTGATCGCGTGATCGCGTGATCGCGTGATTCATTCTTGGTGATTCGTAAACAAGTCTACTGTACTGAGTTTGCCTTGTTTCCGTTTTAAAGTAAAGGAATATAGGTTGTCCTCGGATTTGGAAAATGAAAGGCATGTTTCACTGATATATATTTGTAACGTAATCGCTGGTTATTAGTTGAAAATTGTTCAATATTGTATCAATCTACCCAAGGTATTAAATGTCAGTCGAATTTCCCATGAGCCGAGCGTGACGACACAAATAACGGCTGCGTTAAGGAGACTAAGTTTATTACAGCGGATTTAAAGTTCTTGCGAAGTTCGACGTTTGAATCAGTTAAAGCGATTGGCCAGTTTCAGCAGCCGGACTGAAGATCAATTCTAGGGCAACGAAGGTCTTAATCGAAATGCATAAATTACCGTAACGTATATATGTTTCAGTATTGACATCAATTATTTTGCAGTTTGGCTTGCAATTGACTTTGAGTAGCACTACATTATTAAGTTCTGCGTTTGACTCGACAGGAAAAATTAATTAGCTTAGGCCGGTAAACCCAAACTGCATCGACAACTGCAGTTCAAGGAGTTTCCTCATGAAAAGTTCGTCAGTTTTTAGCCTGAGACTAAGGAATCGAAAGGAAACTTACAATGACTGATAATTCTAAGTAACACTCAGTCCCATGGTCCATGGTACAAATCGGCGTTTAAAGCCTTTGCAACAGCACTAAGAAAGCAAAGTATGTTACATCGTCCATTATATACTCATAATCAACAAATCAGAAGCTCTATCTATATCTGTCCTGTTATCCTACGATATTAAATAGTCAATTTCCTGATATATAACGTTATCATGGACTGTTTGGGTAAAAGAAGGACAGACACTGGATCTTCCCAAACTGGGAAAATTACCTTTAAACTTATAATTAAAAGCAGGAAAATATGTAAGTAAAAAAATGTTGTCCCAAAAATGCAACTGCTGTTCCACAAGTGACATTTCGTACTCGCGGATGTTTCGACAAATTGTCCTCAAAACGATTCAAAACTGATGATAGTCAGTCCTTTTCGCCAAAATTCACTGCAGGAGAAAGGAAGGAGAGAATAAAAACGGTAAGATAATAGAAAGTATACATCTGAAGTATCTTATTTTCCAGGAAAGCCTGACTGACTCGAGACAAATCTGGTTCGCGTAAATTTGGTTACGGAATACCTAACCATGTAATTTCTTCTCATTTGGTCTCACCATTGATTTTTTGGCTCTACTGCGTCTCGCCAAAATAGAATGGCAGGACCAAACTTACCTGATATGTAATGGAGAGTGCCAAAATTGCATAAATATACTATGCACGAGAAAGGATGATCTAAGAGAAGCATTCCCCCATACATGGGTCTCTTCCAAAGAAACATTTTTTGAAATCTATTTTTAATTTTCAGTCCATAGCTGAGCTATTTTAAGAGCCCTACCTGATTGGTCAGTTCGAGTAACGTGATGTCGGAGCCTCGATCAGGGGAAAATAAAAATAACTTTCACAGCATGGCGCGAAACTCCTTCTCTTAGATCATCCTCTCTTGGTATCAGTATATAAACTATAAAGCACTACCTATAATCACGTTAAATTTTGTTTATTTTTCCGCTAGACATAATGGCATCTAGCTCTCGCAGAGACGACGATAAGCTCTCTCTAATCCACCATGATTCAAAAGAAAGGCAGCCAGGTGATGCGAGATTTCCAGGATCAAAACGAACCAGATATCTTGTGGTTCTTTGTATTCTGTTTGTCGAGCTTTGTGAACGTTTGACATTCTATGGCGTGACAGCTAATCTCGTATTTTATTGTAAAGATGTTCTCAAGCTTGCTTCGCCGCTACCCAGTACAATCGCTTTGGCATTTCAAGGTACGGTGTCTGTTTAGAAACTGATAGAAAAGATCGCTAATTGATGGTAATGAGGGGGGGGGGGGGGGGGGGAGGGGGAGGGGGGGGGGGGACGGGAAGTCTAGGGAAGGCAAGAGAAGAGAAATAGGAAATATAGGAAAAATATGACAAATAGGATAAAATTCACAACAAATTGGAAAACATTTCACAACATTGCTTAATGTTTTGTCATAGAAAACACTCAACTTTGTTGGAATCTTATCACACACAAAAATCTGATCACAATTTTTCTCGGGATTGCGCCGATATAAAGTCAGAAAATTAGTCGAAAGTGTTTGGCACAGAGTAATTAATTTAGAGAATTAAGCCTTGTAGCAGATGTTAAGAATTTTATCCAAAATAAAGGAGTTTCTCTTTTTTTCTCTAAGGAACTTGTTTCTTTACTCCTCTGATTGGTGGATGGCTTGCAGACACTATGATTGGTCGATACAACACCATCTATGGATGCTCACTTCTCTACATAGTCGGCACCGTTCTCCTCACGGCTACGACCTATAACTACCCAGCGGCCTACGCTTTGAGCATGTCAAGTAAAAAAGGCTTACTTGCTGTGTCACTCATTCTTATCGCCATAGCAACAGGGGGGATCAAGGCAAACGTGGCCCCAATGGGAGCAGACCAAGTAAAGAACGAAGGAAAAGAAACGGTGCAGAAATTCTTCGACTGGTTTTACTGGTTTATACAGGTTGGATCGCTGTTTGCGTTTACCGCAGTAGTGTACGTCCAACAAGAAGTCTCGTTTTTCTACGGTTACATGATAACCGCGGTGTCAATGGCCTCTGCAACCATTCTGCTCCTTATAGGAAGAAATCACTACATATTACACCAACCACAAGGTAGTTACCTAGCAGACACGCTACGCATCATCGGTCAGGGACTGAGGGACAAACTCTGCTGCAAGAAGAATCCACTTTTGACTCACTGGCTCGATGGAGCTAAAGATGCTCTGGGAGGAAAGTTCCCTGAGGAAATGGTGGAAGGCGTTAAGTCAGTGGTTCGGTTGCTTCCAATATTCTTAACATTCATATTTTATTGGACAATATTTGGTCAGGTAAGTGTATTGTAAGGAAAGGTCATGTTGTTCTCTTTTTCTTTTTTAACTTTGTTTGGACCCACTGATTTTGAAGGTAAAATATTGAACATATGTGTGAAGATACTAAACTCATAAAAAATACCTCACGGGTTGAAATAATAATGATAATAAGTATAGAAAATCGCACGAAGAGCAACAAAAACTTTGGACTTGTTCTTCGTGCAATTTTCTATACTTTTTATTATTATAATTTCAACCCGTGAAGTATTTTTGAGCCTTTGACGTCACTTTCTCTAATTCGCAACCAAGCCAGTTGGAACAAGGTCAAGTAATATGCTTGGAAAAAGAAGTCCAAAAAAATAGACTTCTAATGTTCTTGATGGATTAAAATTTAGCAAGATGAGTAAGAAAGTCGTATTGTACAAGAAATTGTAAACAAATGAATATCGACAATTTGACAAGTGATAAATATTAAACTGACTCGAAATGTCTTGTAATTGTTCACACATTTTTGTACTTTTTCTTCTTCTTCTAGGGTCTCACCACCTATCTCTTGCAAGGTTCTTACATGAATTTGAAAATCACCGATAAGCTGTCATTTCCCGCTGCATCACTCACCTTATTTGAAATTCTGTCCTTACTCATCCTTATTCCTTTTATTGACCGAGTTGTGTACCCAGGCTTCCGCCGTCTTGGCTTCAACTTTACCCCACTGCGCAGAATCGGTGTTGGAATGCTCTTCGCCACTGGCTCGGTTGTCATGGCGGGAATCATTGAAGTTGAAAGAAAACACAACCATGGTACGATCAAACAAGATGTGTTCAACACAACTGTGAATGCATCCACTATGAGCGTGTTTTATCAAGTACCGCAGTATATTCTGCAAGGAACAAGTGAAGCTTTGGTGTCTGTAACAGGTGTGTAAAGTTCTACATAGTTTAACTTCTAACTTGTTTATACATTTAAGACTTAATTCAAAAGCTTTCCTTAGTTCTTTCAGGACGTTTGCACCGAGCCAATTCAAATGTTTCTACTTTAAGCATTTCATTTGAAGTAACCCTACCCTTTTAAATTTTAATTTATATGTGGAATACCTGTAAATTATGGCTCCGTCAATTCCAAGCCCGCTCATCCCCCCCCCCCTCTCCCCCCCCCCCGGGAATTTGTCGGGCATTTGTCATTTTTTGTCAGAAGGTTGAAAATGCCCCACGGTGGGGTCAGCTTACATGCACAAAATCCCCACGGTGGGGCTTCAGGAGCAGTGCAAATGCCCGACCCACGGGACAAGTTCAAAAACTTTTTTGAGAGGATCGAGGAATTTAAAAATCTAAATTCCAAGCAGAACTATTAATGATGGATACTATAATTGTTCACAAATACATAGCTCTTTATTTATACCTGTAATCATGATTTTTGGAACATGGTGTTGAAGTCGAAGCTTCGTTCCGCCATCTTTGACGTCTTTGGTTCGCACGTGGAAAGCAACGGTGTAAATGTTTGCACATGTGGGGTGGGGCTACGGTACACTTGAAAAGTGCGGGACTCAAACGAGGTTTAATATCAACTCAGTTTTTATATTTTTCTATCGGGGACAATCAGGAAATTTTAAATAAACAACAAAACCGTGTACGTCTTTTAAAATACGAAAGATCGCGTTGCCTTTGACAAATGCCCCACCCCCGGGCTGCCCGGTTATAGCAAATGCCCCACCCTAGGAATGGAAAAGTGGTAAAATGCCCGACAAATGCCCGGGGGGGGGGGGGATGATCGGGCTTGGAATTGACGGAGCCATTAGCTGGTGTGTCATTTTATTTTTTATGAGATCATGTCACACCTTCATAGCTAAGTGTATTGCACAATAAACTTGTATCTATCTAACCCAGTTGATCATCCATGACTCAAAAGAACACTCCAACGTTGGGAATGTCATTTGTGCAAATCAAAACTCTGCAAAATTGACGTCAACATCAATGAAAAGAATCAAATTGAGATTGCGTTAAAAAATCCTAAAAACATTAATTCAACAATGGCTTCTTGAACTTTGTTCCGTTTGTTAGGCTATCGATTCCTAATCATCTAAGGCAAGAGACTATGATCTCATAGTCTCTTGTCTAAGGAAGATCAGTTGAAGATACATGTAACATTACCCTGCTAGCAAAGCCTCCTTCTCTTGACGATACGAAGAGTAACGAGTGTAATAAGCTCAACTCGCAGGGTAAGGGAGCATGTTACATATGCTAAATAGATGTATCATGACAGAGGCCCACATGTTTTCTTTCAGGTCTCGAATTTGCCTATTCCCAGTCCCCTGCCGACCTGCGCGGCGTGGTAATGGGCCTGTGCTTGGCTATGATTGGCTTAGGTTATTACGTTGCAGTCGTGTTGGCTTCCATTGTTAAACACGCCTCGGAGAGCAAGTGGTATCCTGATGACCTCAACAAAGGCTCCCTTGAATATTACATGTTCCTCCTAGCTGGTCTCATGATGGTCAACGCGGCTGTGTTCCTCTACTTAGCAGTCAAGTATCGATATGCTGACCATGCTGATGTAATTCCTGTAAATCATGATCACATTGAGAGCGAGAGAAGTCACAACAGAGGAGAACAAAATTATTCATTAGTTTCCAATGGCGATAACGAAGAACCCTGATAAACAATCATTTGATTTATCCGGAATAATCAAGAGCTCGATTGGATCACGTCACAAAACGTTTCAATAATACAGTTACCAGACCTAACCAGAGCGGCTTTCAATTGAGTACCAATCACAAAAGACGAAAACAAAACAAGGAACCAATCAGAACTCGAAGCAAATGCATGTAATCGGCGCCAAGCGCGGGAAAACGCGTGTGACCAAGTCGCGATTGGTTTTGTAACTTTGCATCTGATTGGTTGAGTAGGTGGCGCGAGGTTTTTAAACCAATCAAAGCGAAGTAAATCAGAACCAAAGCAATTTGGGATTACTTTTGACACTCGATTGAAAACTGCTCTATAATGTCTTCTGTTTGTTTTCACTCGTTCAATAAATAAATAAACAAACGAACAAACAAATAAATCAATCAATCAATCACTTTATTTCAACACGATAAATCAATCAGTAGAGCTGGTGGGGTCGTGCACTTTAATTTATTCAATTACAGATTACAGAAATGCTTTTAAACCTTAAAATGTATATACAAACCTTAAAATCTCTAAACTATATACTTCATTTATCTATATTTACATTATATGCATGCTTTATTGAATTTCGGAGTTTAACTTATAATGTATGAGTTGCAACCGGAAGCGTGTAAACACAATGGAAAAAGATCTATAGTTTCGCAGTTACTTAGCAGTTTATGCAGTAATGAGTTTTTAGTTATGTAGTACTTGCTTCGTATATAACTGCAAATATTCATCTATTTCAAGTCTATCTTTAAAATCTCTGTTCAACGAAAATAAATTCAGTCTTGGTGGCAGTATTTTTTCCAGTTTGCGATTGGCTGGCATGTTCGTAAATAACAAAAACAAAACAAACAAAAAACAAACAAAGATAGAAAAGGATGTCAAAACTCTAATCAAGTGCCAATCATGCCATTTGTTGAATATATTTTTATAACTTAATTTTACTTATAGAAGCATAAAAGTAAATGGTTTATTAAGCCATATATAGATAGGAATAGAAATAGAACAGTGTAGTCTGTTTCTTTTGAAACAACAAACTTTTCCAGGTAGTTTACTGGTCAGTAGTCAATAGCTTTTTATAAATTGTTAGTTGAATAATTAACGCGCGCTCTGATTAGTTGCCTAGCCGTTTCGCATGAGAGGCTATATTATTTTATAAAATAAATAAAAAACGGCCGCTACTTGTGCTAAAAATGCAAACACTCGAGAAAGTTTGGGAGAATTCGAAAGTACTTACATATAGAACATAAACTATCGAATTCTCATGTCCTGATGAGAACCCTGAGAGGTTGAAAGTTCTTGACATTAGTAACTTTTTCACGCTCCAAACTGTTGAAAACTATATAAATCTAGAAGAAAATATCGAATTCTCCCAAACTGTAAGCATGCGCCATCACGTTATATTTTTATATTTTCTATATATTTCTAAATATGATATGGCATAGACGTGATGCTGATTACTGAAACATCACGGCCTATGGCCATGGGAACGCGATTGAAACGTTGACACAAATAAAGATAAAAATATATACATGTTATTTATTGACTTCCTTTTCGTGTAAAATACATAGAGTAGATTAGTAAAATTTTGTTAATTAATTTTGTTTAGAACGATTTTCGTCCCAACGGTCGGGCCAATACTGACATCGGCATCTGTCGGTGAAGTCGGATCTGCTCGGCTTACCGTCGCAGACACATCGTGTGTTCGTGTCTCTATTCCCACACACCACAGCGAGTTTCTCGACTGGTTTACAAATCGAACTTTCCTCGGATCGTGGCACGTCTACAATCCTAAGATTATCTTGATGATAAGGGGCTTGCATTGTCTAATTGCGCATGCGCGAGCCCAGATGGGCAGTAGTGGACCGGTCTTACAGTCGATTTTGCAATGCGCAATTTTAGGATTGATAAGATCCCCTTTTTTACAGGTCCAGGGCCGAATTGGATCACATTGTACTCCGTCATCAATTTGACAATATGCCATGCTATTCACCACTTCGACCATGTGCTCAACTTTGCTTTTGAACTTGGAATCGTACGCGACTGCAAGAAGGCACGTTCGAAATTCCACGTTACAATAGCACGGTCTGTAACTGAATATGCTGCCCTTTATTAGGAATACTTTCTCCCCCAGCGCATGTCAACATTCGATAACAGCACAAGTCTAACTCGTTCTTAGGCTCCACTCCGCCTCTCCTGTGAACGTTTCCTTGGAGATGTCACAATAGTGCGTGACTTTCATCAACGAGTCCACCGTGCCCGTTGAAATGCACCCAAACCCATCTCCTTTTTGTTCATTTCCAATCATCCAGCCGACGTTGGTATCACACAGCTCGACGCACATTTTCCCCTCGTCCACGCAAAGTCCCGGATTAGCCCTGCACTGGTTTATTCCGGGCCTGCAGTGTTTGTTGTTAGCGGGGCACTCACAGCGCAGTTCGGATCCCCACATTTTGCAAATTCCACGGTGCGCACAGACTTTCGGGGTACGACAGAGATTCCCAAAATATTGACACCTGTGGATGTTAGAACATAAATCAGAACAAATTGAAATGACTAAATTCGTATTTTAGCTTTCTCGATTGATGAAGTAAAATCAGATTTGTTTTATTAAGTTTTGTTGCTTGGTTGCCAGGATTATGTACGCACAAAACACGGCTTGTAGGAGTGGTTGACATCCAAGTAGAGAAGCGAACATTTCAATTCAGTTTCCATTGACGTCATACACATCACGATAGAACGCGCGCAACAATACGTGCAACGCAAGTGTGACGCAATGCGCAAGAGAATCACACGTCACGCGCGTTGAATCGCGCACGGTGTAAATGGATGCGAAATTTGTGGACCAGTGAACTATTATCACATTTTGATAAAAGTACAATTGAACAAGTTCACATTAAGTTTGTAAACAAACATTAAATTTTCCATGGTATACAGAGAACATTGCTTACAGGGCAGAGCTTGGGAGATACCCATTAAGTATTGATATAAAAGCCTCAATCTTCAGCTACTGGCAAAGATTGAGGCATTCTTGTAACAGCGTTCTGTTACGTGAAGCATTTCAATATGCAACAAAATATATCCCTTTCTTCGATGTACTAATTAGCGAAGACATCACTAGGAAGTATCAAGTAAAAGAACCAGTACTGGCCAACAACACATCAAGAATGCACGATTAACTATAAAGAAAAACCTCAGGAAGCAATATTTTCTTAACTGGCTTGAAACTAGTCTCCTACGCAGCCGTTATTTGTGTCGTCACGCAACGCTTCTCCCCACTAAGAAGAAGAGAAGCGTTGCGTGACGACACAAATAACGGCTGCGTAGGAGACTAGCTTGAAACCAAAAACAGCTCATCAACAACTTCAAGAGAAAAGTTTACACATAAGGAAGTTACCACTATGAAGATTACTTGACAATAGTTACAAATCCAGCGCACAAAATAAGCCTGACAAGGCTTTAGATTAGGATGCCATGCATTGCATTATTATTATTATTATTACGCATACAAATTGGAAAATATGCAAATAGTGGAGCATCAATTCCAGTAGAAGAGGCGAACATGTTTGGTATGCAAAGAAAATTACATAGAACACGAACAGCATTTCTTGATGTATTGCCAATGATATACTACCATAAGACGTGAGCTACATTCCCTCATTTAATACAAACACCGATGCTAATTACGTAAGATTAGATGATAACGATAAGACTAAGTATTTACTTAGAGTCGATAATGAAAATACATCTAAAATAATAGGTAAATATATTCATTTGATGTTTCAAAAAAGGAAAGAGATCCTCAATTCATAATTGTAATTAGTATAATTTATTGTCTAAGATTTTATTAATTGTCATTTATTCTTTGTATTATTTGATGTTCAAACCTTTATTGTAACTAAACCAATACCTCCCTTTGGAGAGTAAGGCGCAATAAAGATATACTATTACTATTACTAGTCAGTCATTCAGTTAGTCAGTCAGTCAGTCAGTCAGTCAGTCAGTCAGTCAGTCAGTCAGTCAGTCATTCGTACGTTCGTTCCAACTTTTTAGATACGGAACAGCTCTGTCACGGCCGTCCTCCTGATGTCACGTACGATGAAAACTCGGAAATTTAAACTGTTCTATTTTCAAAAGGAAGCATGGTATCGAGCTAATAAATTGTGAAAAGATATATATTTAGCTAATCTTTCGTTGAATGAAGGTAAAAATTCTGTAGGCCTCGCGGTTTTGAATTTTAGAATTTGATGACGTCACGTGAAAACCCAGAATAGCGCATGACTACTTGTGTTGACTTGTGTTGATACATATTCGTCTGCTGGGTCGAGTAGAAAGCTGAACAGGCTTTAATGTCGTCGTTCCGCCGAAGTTACGAGAATCAGTTTACAGTCTGCACTAAGATTGTTCCATTTAGAGCGTCGACACTATAACCTAAAAGGTAAGAATCCGCAATGTAGTGAAGAGACAGTTCTCACAGACGGTCTCAAAGCATACCACTTTCGCATTAGCATGGCTTTGCCTCCGTTTAATATATCTATATCAGCTATCACATTATAGACTAACTTTGGATTTTTCTGGTCTTTGTATGTTGGAGTATGTGGTTTGTCAGAAGTTTTCCCGGGGCAATTTAACCAAAGTATCTAATTAATATATATTCTTGATATATTACTTGACGCTAAGGCCCAGTTCAGACGCCGTACTTCACATGAGCCGAATCAAATTCGATGAATTAAGTTGATGTGAGGTACGGCGTCTGAATCAATTCGAAACGACTGAATCAATTCGGATCGGCTCAGCCGTTCTTCCCGCCTGGCTCAGCCGAGAATAACGGCTGTGGACCGGCTTTGATTCAGACGCCGAACTTCACATGAGCCGAAACAAATGCACGAATTATTATAATGTATTTTTCAATATAACAGCAATTTTCCCCTATTAATTTAACTTCGGCTGAATTAAGCTCGGCGTCTGAATCAATTCAGTCGATCTAAATTAATTTGGGTCGGCCTAAATTCGAATTCGATTCGGCTCATGTGAAGTACGGCGTCTGAACTGGGCCTAATTTCAATATCAGATCGCGTGATCGCGTGATCGCGTGATTCTTTGTGATTCGTAAATATTTCTACTATGCTTGCCTTGTTTCCGTTTTAATTAAAGCAGAAGAGTACAGGTTGTCCTCGGATTTGAACAGGGAAATGTACGTTTCACTGAGATTTGCAACGTAATCGCTGGTTATCAGTTGAAAATCGCTCAATATTGTATCAATCGAATACTATAAGGCTCAAGGTTAATCACAGGCAGCCCAGGCTCTGTATAGAATTAATATTCAATATTGATGTTCATGGCGGCGATTTAAATATTTATAGCAAATGTATGAGAAACTCACGAAATACATTCTAAATGCTATCTTTTCGAAGGAACCTAATTAAAACTGACTTACATCGTGCAAGTGTTGTGTTATTTTGATGCTTTTGTGTTCCTGGAGCTAGTTTAATCAGTGCCATTTAGACGAGTTTTGCTTTTTCAGTTGACCTTCCATTATAAATAATTTAAAGACCGGCGACAATTATGTGAGAACGGACCCAATGGTCCGAACTCGAAGCTCAATGAATTCCATAAAAATGCTCCAATCTCCTCAGAATTGCCTTCATTGCAGACGTCCATGCTCTTAGCTTCTGTTCGCTACCCCCAGGGTTCCAAGGTTGACTTTAATTGCTAGAGAAACGCTCGTGTTCGAGCTCTTGTCTTTTATATTTTCTTTTGCGTTATGCGTGTTCCCGACGTCTGAGACATCTCATTTGAAATTCCGCGACATCGTGACCAAATTTACTTCGACCGTGGAGAGGCATGGTGCAATTGTTACCTTGCAAAAAAAAAACCCCGGTGGGATGGTCCCTTTATTATTAATTTTTTTTTCAGTTTACTTTAGAATCTCGCGACTCTCTATCTAGTTTCATTCAGTTTTTCTTTGGGTGTCAGAACTATTCTCAGCTGAATAATTTAAAGGCAGCGTTCAAATACAAAGTGAAACTTCAGTGAAAAATTCCTCGTAACGGTTTACGTTCTCAGAAAAACCCAGAGTTTGGTCAGCATGTTACACGTTGTTGTTTTACATTAAACGGCACGTTTAAAACGTTGTTTATGTTTATGGCGGTTTATAATTAATGAGACCCTGCTGTTCCGTACTTCGAGGAGTTAAAAATACCCACCCGCGGCATACGAGGAAAGAGCAAAGCTGCGCTAAGGGGAGCTGATGCTAGTCCCCACCCATCCCGGTGCTGGGTAGACACAAGAGACCAAAGAGAGATACTGATTATGGTGGCAAAACTTGCATTGGGTGGCAGGGAAGACAGAGCCTGTCTCATCTAGAGCAGCGGTGTCTCTAGGAGAACCTATGTTAGAGTGTAACATAGGCCGGACCAGAAGATGGGTGCCCTTCTGGGAGGACAATAGGTCAGATGGTACGATGGTACCATCCTGGAAATCCGGACCTATTTCCAAGGGGCCATAGCACTCACTGTGGGGTGAAGTGCGGCCTTCGGGTGCACTCCCTTGCCACAATTGTGTGAACCCACTGCTAGCCTGGAAAAGGGGGGAGGGGGGAACACAATTACCCCACAGTAAAAGTAAACAGGAAAAGCAGACCTCTACATGTAGTGTAGAAGGTAGTGGGAAGTCTTTCACCCGCAATAGTTTTCTGTTATTCCAGTATGACATTTTAAATAATTATTAATTATTTGGGTGGCAGGGAAGGCAGAGCCTGTCTCCCCCAGAGTAACGGTGTCTCAGTAGGGGAGATCCCCTAAAGTAGCAGTGAAGGATGATAAATGTTTGAACCCACAGTGTGAGTTGAACCCGGGTCGTTCGATTCATGAGCATACTCACGGCTACTACAAAGTGAAACTTCACTGAACAATTCCTCGTACCCCATCACGTTCTCCGAAAAACCCAGAGTTTTTGCCGTGGGTATGAATTGTAAATTATTTGTTCTGCAAAAAATAATTAGAGACAAAGGACTACTTTTTTGTAAGTAATTTGCTTTTATTTAGTCAAAACCCACGTCTCCTATAGCTCATGCCCCAACTGGACTAACTACACACAAGATATGAAGCGGGGAAGTTTATTTAATTTTGACCATTTCCAATTTGGCTCAATCCTTAGCGACATTCGTTCTTAAGACAATTACAATTATAATGATTACAATAGTAATTACAATAATATAATAATTACTACTTTACTATTCGCACTGCATAAATTATCGGCATCGCATATCAGATCAACAAACTATGAAGTTTAATTGTCACTGTACAAGTGCAACGGGAACACGTCTGTGCCTTCCACCCTTTGGACTCTTAAGCCAGGCCTCTGAGAGACGGCAATACCAGGTTTTGACATACAGTATTATAATATAGTCTCACTGGGTTCAGTGGTTCAGGTAATTTGAGGGCTTTTAATATTTATTGATAAATTTGATGCAATTTCCTAGAGTTTATTGTATTTTGTGCAATATGACTCGCTTGGCGGGAGGGTTTGAACGAAGATTTGAGCTCATGTGTCATGAAATGTGGGCGTTTTACGCCAGCTTTATGGGCGCCACCACATGATGACGTAATATGACGTGGAAATTACGTCATTATTTCCGAACAGCCGCCATCTTGGATCCACCATCTTGGATTTCTGGATTTTTCCAAAACGTAAGAAAACCACCAAAAAAGACTCAAAAGTAAACAAAACCAATAAAAGAAGGCTAAAATGATCAAAGAAGGTAAAAGTTATTGCCAGAAAGTTATTTTCTTCCTTAAAAATCATGTTATAAGTGTTATAAGCAGTGAGCTAGGCGTGTGTCGATCCCTTTTTCAGTTTATTGTGAGAATGGGAAATGTTAGACTGAGGTCCAGGGGTTGCTGGGAGTGACAGTTGTCAAAAGAGTAACTAAACAAACTCACCCAGTCTATCGCTGGGTCTCGACTGTCACCGTTCCCTTTGTTTTTCATACCCTCTTTCTCATAAAGATCTCATTGACACTTGACCTGGGATTGGATGTGTGACTCAGTGTCTGAAAACTGCTAGCTTTTACACAGTACTCTACCGACTGGGTAGGGAACTCAGTTGGGGTCTGCATAGGGGTGAAAGTCGACGGTTTTCGTTTCGTATACTCGGCAGTTAAGGTTGAGATTGACAACACTACTATTGTTCAACAAATATGATATTGATGTCCACTAGACTTTGTAATGACACCACATTAACGATGTGTCAACAGTGATGGAATTGAAGAAAGATGACGTTGACATATCCTATATCCATGTCCATGTCCATTGTTTTATAAAGGGGTGCCATTGTGTGGTAATTGGCGTAGATAGTATCAGCATAAAACCAATTGTCGCTTTGTTTGGATATGAGCTGACATGAGTATTGATGATCTCCTGATCTGTGAAGCATGGACGGTTTGGAAGTAGGGAGCCGAATCTTCACCAATCTTAAATAAGATGCGATGATTGTTGCGTAATAGTATACTATGCAGCACTACCAAAAATCATGTTCAATTTCGTTAATGTTTCCTCTAGACAATAATGGCATCTCACAGAGACGACGATGAGCTCTCTCTAATCCACGATGATTCTAAAGAAAGGCAGCCAGGTGATGCGAGATCTCCAGGATCAAAAAGAACCAGATATCTTGTGGTTCTTTGTATTCTGTTTGTCGAGCTTTGTGAACGTTTGGCATTCTATGGCGTGACAGCTAATCTCGTATTTTATTGTAAAGATGTTCTCAAGCTTGCCTCACCGCTACCCAGTACAATCCCTTTGGCATTTCAAGGTACGCCTGTCTGTTTAGAACTGAAGGGAAAGTGATAGTAGAGTTTGAGAGTGGGGGAGACTGGGGAGACAGGGGTCTTGCGATTGCGTCAATATAAAGTCAGAACAATAGTCGAACTTACTACAATAACAAAAGTACAATAATAAATACATGAAGAAATGAATGAATGAATGAATGAATGAATGAATGAATGAATGAATGAATGAATGAATGAATGAATGAATGAATGAATGAATGAATGAATGAATGAATGAATGAATGAATGAATGAATGAATGAATGAATGAATGAATGAATGAATGAATGAATGCAAATCGGAACTCGTAATTAACGAATGTATTGAATAATGTATTTTAATGATATTTTCTTTAGTTATTTAAGTTTTGTAGCAGATATTAATAATTTTTTTCCAAAATAAAGTAAACTTCTCTTTTTTTCTCTAAGGATCATGTTTCGTTACTCCTTATATTGGTGGATGGCTTGCAGACACTATGATTGGCCGATACAATACCATATATGGATGCTCATTTATCTACATAGTCGGCACCGTTCTCCTCACGGCTACTACCTATAACTACCCGGCGGCCTACGCTTTGAGCATGTCAAGTAAAGAAGGATTACTTACTTTGTCACTCATCCTTATCGCCATAGCAACAGGGGGGATCAAGGCCAACGTGGCCCCGATGGGGGCAGACCAAGTAAAGAACGAAGGACAGGAAACGGTGCAGAAATTCTTCGACTGGTTTTACTGGTTTATACAGGTTGGATCGCTGGTTGCGTTCACCGCAGTAGTGTACGTCCAACAAGAAGTCTCGTTTTTCTACGGTTACATGATAACCGCGGTGTCAATGGCCTCTGCAACCATTCTGCTGCTTATAGGAAGAAAGCACTTTATATTACACCCACCAAAAGGTCGTTACCTAGCAGACACGCTACGCATCATCGGACGGGGACTAAGGGACAAAATCTGCTGCAAGAAGAATCCACTTTTGACTCACTGGCTCGATGGAGCTAAAGATGCTTTGGGAGGAAAGTTCCCTGAGGAAATGGTGGAAGGCGTTAAGTCAGTGGTTCGGTTGCTTCCAATATTCTTAACATTCATATTTTATTGGACAACATTTGGGCAGGTAAGTGTGAGGAAAGTTGATGTTGTTCTCTTTTTTTTATTTTTATTTTATTTTATTTTTTTACTTGTTTTTTTACTTTTAAGATATGTCTTGAAAATCCGTCTAAAGTTACTAAAATCTTGTAAATTACCAAGTTAAGCAACTAACAAAAATGCAATCAAACCTTGGTGGTGGCCAAAACCCAAGTTCGGTATTGGCAAATAATTGATTGCAGCTCGCTACTGCGACAATTCACGCGATAATTTCCCCAACCTCGTCACATTGTAGTATATGACTGCCATTCTAATGAGAGTCAGGCAGCACTTCGATGTGCGGTGCTGTTTGTTTTTCACTATTTTCACTATTGGGTGCATGCTCTTGACTAAACAAGCGTTATCGTAGAAAAGGAAACGTTCGGTGGAATTACTGAGTGTGTAAGCAAGTTCACTGCTAACATCTAAAAAAACTGCTCCTGACACGAGAGTCGGATGCTGCAAAGTAAGTAATCTTAAACAAATGACAAGTTATAAATATCAAACTGATTCGAACTGTGTTTTAATTGTTTGCACATTTTTTTTCTTTTTTTTTTCTTTCGTGTAGGGTCTCACCACCTATCTCTTGCAAGGTTCTTACATGAATTTAAAAATCACCGATAAGCTGTCAATTCCAGCTGCGGCACTGAACATATTTGAAATCCTACCCTTACTCATCCTCATTCCTTTTATTGACCGAGTTGTGTACCCAGGCCTCCGTCGTCTTGGCTTCAACTTTACCCCACTGCGCAGAATCGGTGTTGGAATGCTCTTCGCCATTAGCTCGGTTGTCATGGCGGGAATTATTGAAGTCGAAAGAAAACACAACCATGGTACGATCAAACAAGATGTGTTCAACACAACTGTGAATGCATCCACTATGAGCGTGTTTTATCAAGTACCGCAGTATATTCTGCAAGGAACAAGTGAAGCCTTGGTGTTTGTAACAGGTGTGTAAATTAAAAGTTCTACATCGTTTAACTTATAACTTTTTTATCATTTTATTTCAAAATATGTTTCAGTTCTTTCAGGGAGTTTGCACAGAGCCAATACAAATGTTTCTAATTTAAGCATTTCATTCATAATATAAAAAGCTTGGAAGTCTAGTTAATCATAAAGCCAGTGTAAAGCGTATTTTACTTTGGAAAATGCTACCATTACCATTACCATCATCCGTGACCAAATAAAAAACACTCCAACGTTGGGAATGTCATTTGCGCAAATCAAAACTCTACAAAATTGACGTCAACATCAATGAAGCGAATCAAACTGAGATTGCATGGAAAAATAGTAATTTAAACATTGGCTTCTTGAATTAAATTGTTTGATCCGTTTGTTAGGCTATTGATTTCTGATCATCTAAGGAAGATCAGTTAAAGTTACAGGTAACATTACCCTGCTAGTAAAGCCTCCTTTACCCTACTCTTAACGCTTCGAAGAGTAGAGAGTTAAGGGGAGATGTTATGCTAAATAGATGTATCATGACAGAGGCCCACATTATTTCCTTCCAGGTCTCGAATTTGCCTATTCCCAGTCCCCTGCCAACCTGCGCGGCGTGGTAATGGGCTTGTGCTTGGCTATGATTGGCTTCGGTTATTACGTTGCAGGCTTGTTAGCTTCCATTGTTAAACATGCTTCGAAGAGCAAGTGGTATCCTGATGACCTCAACAAAGGCTCCCTTGAAAATTACATGTTCCTCCTAGCTGGTCTCATGCTGGTCAACGCGGCTGTGTTCCTCTACTTAGCAGTCAAGTATCGATATGCTGACCATGCTGATGTAATTCCTGCAAATCATGATCACATCAAGAGCGAGAGAAGTCACAACACAGGCGAACTAAATTCTTCATTAGTCTCCAATAGCGATAACGAAGAACCCTGATAAACAATCATTTGATTTAGGGACTGTGCAATAATTATCAGGAGGCCTAGGGGGGGGTTGGAAAATGGGCTTCATGTAGCCAAATATTAGGTAATACCCCCCCTCCTAAAGGCGTGAATTTAGTTATTGCCCCCCCCCCCCCCTCTAATCAGTCAGAAATTATGTACGACCCCCCCCCCCCCCCCCCCCCCCTCACAGTATACACACACCTTTATACAAGTACGCTACATTTTCTCTACACGCACCTGTGGATTAAAATCTTATAACAGAAAGAAGCATGTTTAATTGTTGGACATCCGCGTCTGTAACAAACATCACCTCCGTAGTAATGTTCAACAGAACCATAGCAGAAGGAAAAGAGCATGTGTGTTATTTTGAGGTACGGTGAATGCTAGCTAGGCCCGAAGGAAAATTTTTCGGTCCCCACCTTATAAATAGGTATGGATTCGCCAATATAATATGTACTTGAAATAAAATGTTAAGCCCCCCCTCTCTTGAGTGACTTATTTTACCTAGAGCTCCCCTCTCCTTGCTTTGATTTTACTTTATGCCCCCCCCCCTCCCCCCCCACTCCTGGTAATTATTGCACAGTTCCTTATCCGGGATAATCAACTCGATTGGACATTACAAAACTCGTCAATAATACCAGTAATACAGTTCAGTACGGAGCGGATTTAAATAATAAAGGAAAAACGAAATGAATTCTGGTAGTTGTAGTCAAATGACGACATCGTGCAAGTGTGCTAGTACCAATCATAAAGAGGAAAACAAAACAAGGAACCAATCAGAACTCGAAACAAATGCATGTAATCGGCGCCAAGCGCGGGAAAACGCGTGTGTCACCAAGTGAGTCGCAATTGGTTTTGTAACTTTGCATCTGATTGGTTGAGTAGGTGGCGCGAGGGTTTTAAACCAATCAAAGAGCGAAGTAAATCAGAACCAAACCAATTTGGGATTATTTTTGACACTCGATTGAAAACTGCTCTATAATGTCTTATTTGTTTTCACTCGTTTAATAAATAAATAAACAAACAAACGAACAAATAAATAAATAAATAAAAAATATAATAAAAATAAATATAAATATAATAATGTATGAGTTTCAACCGGAAGCGTGTAGACACAATGGAAAAAAGATCTATAGTTTCGCAGTTACTTACCAGTTTATGCAGTAATGAGTTTTTAGTTATGTAGTACTTGCTTCGTATACAACTGTAAATATTAATCTATTTCAAGTCTGTCTTTAAAATCTCTGTTCAATGAAAATAAATTCAGTCTTGGAGGCGGTATTTTTTCCTGTTTGCGATTGGCTGGCAAGTTTGAAAAAAACGAAAAACAAAGAAAGATAGAAAAGGATGTCAAAACTCTAATCAAGTGGCAATCAAGCCATTTTTGTTGAATATATTTGTTTAAGTTAATTTTACTTATAGAAGAATAAAAGTAAATGGTTTATTAAGCCATACATAGATAGGAATAGAAATAGAACTGTGTAGTCTGTTTATTTTCAAACGATAACCATTTCCAGGTAGTTTACTGGTAGTAGTAGTAGTAGTAGTAGTAGTAGTAGTAAAGTAGTAGTAAAACTTTATTTAAACACGGTGTCAATTCACAATACATGCTCTTCCATCGAGCCGTGTATTAAATTAATTACAATAATAAATGATTACAATAATAAATTAAATTACCTAGCTAAGGGCCTGATTACATGGCGAATTTCAGCCCGGGCTGAAATTTCAGCCCGGGCGCCAAATTTGAATTTGCGCGGGAAGAGTCATCAGAGAATCAGGGGCGATTTGAATAACCGGCAACTTATTTACATATCGGCTGAACGTTTGAAGAACGAAGCTTTTGTTATATTCCATTTTCGATTTGAAATTCGCGACACATCGAATAAGATTTTCGATTTTATCTCCCTTGTTCCACTGGAACCTTTTTTCCATCTTGTTTAAAAACACAGGAGCGATTTTACAATAACCGGCAACTTATTTACATACCATACCGGCTGCACGTGTGTATAAAAACAAAAGGACCATTCTCATTCAATGACATGCAAATACGTTGCCGGGCATTCTACAATTAAGCCAAAACACAATCACTGCGCATGCCCAAGTTCACTTTTCAGCCCGGGCTGAAATTTCATTCCGATTACATGGGTTTTTTTCAGCCCGTTTTGCCGGGCTGAAAATTCCAGCCCGGTTTCTCAAACCGGGCTGGAATTTTCAGCCCGGGCTGAATTTTAGGCCGGGCTGAAACCTTGTCCATGTAATCGCTAACTTCATTTCAAGAAGATTTGATTCGGAGGCCGGGCTGAAATCTCAGCCCCCCTAACCGGGCTGAAATTTCAGCCCGGGCTGAAATTCGCCATGTAATCAGGCCCTAAATATGTTATTTACAAAATTATGTATAATCTATAAAAATTACTAACTATTTATTAAATTCGATAGATATTAAATACATGATTTAAAAGAGCCAAGAGTGGGCTGTGCCTTAGTGCTCAAAGGCAAGCTGTTCCAGAGGACGGAACCGCGATATTGAAAACTTCGTTTGCCTGCTTCAGTACTAGGTCTAGGAACGAAGAGGTTGTATTTCGAATTTCTTAGATTGTGCGAGTGGACACTGGATGTAGTTTCAAAAATACTATTCAGACGAGTCGGAGAAAGATTATGGAGAGTCTTAAACAGAATAACTGCTAGTTGTTTTGAACGCCTTCGCTCCAGAGAGTCCCAGCCTAGGTCATCGGGAAGATCTAACATTTAGGTCAGAAAAAGTGATTAGACGCGCGGTTCTATTTTGGAGTTTCTGGAGTCTTTCAGATTGACAAACACCAATACTGCCCCATACGGAGCTGCAATAGTCAAAATATGGTTGGATTAGAGCGTTATAGATCATAATAAGAGTCTCGCGAGGAACCAAGTTCCTAACACGTTTGATGGCCCCGAGGCCCGCGGACACTTTCTTGACAATATTGTTAATATGGGAGTCCCATGATAAGGTCTCATCCAAATCAATGCCAAGATACTTGTAGATTTTAGCTCTTTCTAGGGAGTGTTTGTCAATCTTAAAGTCAAACTGGTGGTTTAAATTTGCCAGCTTGTTATGGCTACCAATAATAGAATACTTGGTTTTTTTTACATTAATACTAAGTTTATTTGCTTGCAACCAAGTCTGAATTTCAGCTAAATCTCTATTTAACTTTGATTGTAGATCTATTGGATCACTTGTGCTTAGAGTAAGACTAGTGTCATCGGCATACATTCTTGGCGTAGAGTATAGGGAACATGCAGGGAGGTCGTTGATATAGACTAAGAACAGTAGAGGTCCCAAGATCGATCCCTGTGGGACACCGCAAATAATGGGGCGGTAGTCTGACATATGGCCATTTACAAAGGTTTTCTGTTTACGATTTGTTATATACGACGTAAACCATTTCAGGGTTAAAGAATCGACCCCAAGAAGTTGTAGTTTTTGCAATAATATCTGATGATCTACAGTGTCAAAAGCTTTTTTGAGATCGAGAAAAAGTACCCCATTTATGAGACCATTGTCTATGTTTGAGTACCACTCATTTGTAGCCTCTAGAAGGGCAGTTTGGGTGGAGTGTAGGGGTCTAAAACCAGACTGGGTGTCAGCTAAAAGTAGTCAATAGCTTTTTATAAATTGTTAGTTGAATAATTAACGCGCTCTCTGATTAGTTGCATAGCCGTTTCGCATGAGAGGCTATATTATTTTATAAAATAAATAGAAAACGGCCGATACTTGTATGTGCTACAATGCAAACACTCGAGAAAGTTTGGGAGAATTCGAAAGTACTTACATATAGAACATAAACTATCGAATTCTCCCAAACTGTAAGCACGCGCCATTTTATATTTTTATATTTTCTATATATTTCTTAAATATGATATAGCATAGACGTGATGCTGATTAAAAGCATCACGGCCTCTGGGAACGCGATTGAAACGTTGACACAAATAATTGTAAAAAATATACATATTATTTATTGACTTCCTTTTCGTGTAAAATACATATAGTAGATTAGTAAAATATTGTTAATTAATTTTGTTTAGAACGATTTTCGTCCCAACGGTCGGGCCAATACTGACATCGGCATCTGTCGGTGAAGTCGGATCTGCTCGGCTTACCGTCGCAGACACATCGTGTGTTCGTGTCTCTATTCCCACACACCACAGCGAGTTTCTCGACTGGTTTACAAATCGAACTTTCCTCGGATCGTGGCACGTCTACAATCCTAAGATTATCTTGATGATAAGGGGGGCTTGCATTGTCTAATTGCGCACGCGCGAGCCCAGATGGGCAGTAGTGGACCGGTCTTACAGTCGATTTTGCAATGCGCGATTTTAGGATTGATAAGATCGCCTTTTTTACAGGTCCAGGGCCGAACTGGGTCACATTGTACTCCGTCATCAATTTGACAATATGCCATGCTATTCACCACTTCGACCATGTGCTCAACTTTGCTTTTAAACTTGGAATCGTACGCGACTGCGAGAAGGCACTTTCGAAATTCCACGTTACAATAGCACGGTCTGTAACTGAATATGCTGCCTTTCTTCGGAATACTTTCACCCCCTGCGCATGTCAACATTCGATAACAGCACAAGTCTAACTCGTTCTTAGGCTCCACTCCGCCTCTCCTGGTGAACGTTTCCTTGGAGATGTCACAATAGTGCGTGACTTTCATCAACGAGTCCACCGTGCCCGTTGAAATGCACCCAAACCCATCGCCTTTTTGTTCATTTCCAATCATCCAGCCAACGTTGGTATCATACAGCTCAACGCACATTTTCCCCTCGTCCACGCAAAGTCCCGGATTAGCCCTGCACTGGTTTATTCCGGGCCTGCAGTGTTTGTTGTTAGCGGGGCACTCACAGCGCAGTTCGGATCCCCACATTTTGCAATTTCCACGGTGCGCACAGACTTTCGGGATACGGCAGAGATTTACAAAATATTGACACCTGTGGATGTTAGAACATAAATCAGAACAAATTGAAATGACAAAAATCGGCTTCAGCTATGACACATTAGAAGTTTTGACTGATCACTGAGTGGTAAAACTAACTTACTTTGTGTTCTTCTCGAGGAGAAAACAATCACGTTTTACAACATTTTAACTTAAGTAGCTTACTGCATTACCGTAAAGCGCGATTCTTTGAATATATATATAAAAAAATAGTCCTGGTGAACTTCCATTATTCCCCAATATGTATGTTACGTTTTAGCTGAATCAGCCTCAAAACGTCCAACTAAAGCTTTTAAAGATAACACCCCTAACTAAATGTTGCCTTAATAATTTATTCATGCCCATGTATCCCAAAATGGCTGAATTTTTTAGGGAATGAATATTATACATCACACGAATTTGCAAGCTGCTGTTGTTGCCTTTCAAATCATAGCTAGTCGTTTTTCATACCCAAAAAATATGTTAACTCTCCAAAAACAACAGCCATTAATTTTCCCATATTACAAACGTTCGAGGAGACTTTTCACTATAGGAAACTCCAGATTTTAAACACACTTTTATCCCAGTATCTGAAGCGATAGGCCTTCCGGACAGATATTCACTGAAACGATCCGTTGGGTGCCCTTGATGACCCCCACCCCTCTCCCCCTCCCCTCGCCTCCCTGTTTTTTTTTCCTACCTACCTACACTCATGCTTCAACCATTGTGTTCCGTATTCATTTTTCTCCGGAGGGGCATCGCACACACAACGGGTTCCATGTTCTCCGCAAACGAAGGTTCCATAGCGATCAAAGTTGGTCGGAACACACCGGGGCTCCCCATAACTCGGGCCGACATTCCGTCTGTGATACATATCGGGATTTGGAATGGACGGAAAACACCTATAGCCGTAACCAACTTGATCTCTATCGACTAAAGAATGAAAAACATTTCCACTGAATTCTACATGACAGGTGGCAACTCTCGGATCGACGAGGTCTCCAGTCTCGCAGTTTCTCTTCAGAGGATTGCAGCTGTTTTGGAGTGGTAGTATGTATTGATTTTTTAGCGCCACACATTGGATGAGGCTGGGCTTCTCATCACACACTCCGGTGGATGTGACAATCCACGGAAAGATAGAAAAGATAAGGATGCATTGGAGGACAGTTTGTCGCATGCTTTTCTTTACCAAGTTAAACCATAGCTAACCATGGCTGTGCGTCATCAAAGGAACTGATTGCGCGCGCACTGTAAATAATTAATGATGTCCTTGAATCATTCTCGACCCCAGACCCAGTTCGCTGCTTTCTTGAATGCGCAAAAGAGAAGGGCTCTGGGTGATAAGCTTCTGCTTGAATTGATAGAGCAGTTTCAATTGAGTATCGAAAATAATCCTGGATTGCTTTGGTTTTGCTTTACTACGCTCTATGATTGGTTTAAAATAAATAAATCGCGACCTGGTTGCACGCGTTTTTCCTTGCTTGGCGCTGATTATGTGCCTTTGAGTTCTCATTGGTTCGTTTTTTTTTATTTTTACATTTGTTGTGATTGGTCATTGTAATTGCTTTGGCTTTACGATCAATTAAATACTGCTCGAATTACTTTCATAATACTCTAAACTATAAGATCAGTTTTAGAGCCTCTATGTGTACTGATTAATGACAACAGTTCGGCTATTTTTAGAATCGTTCTCCCGCAAAAATATTTCCGTGTACGTCCGCGGACAATAGTGATAATTCGTAGTAACGACATTCCACCGTTCTAGACGTTTTATTCTACGTTCCTCTCGTCCATTCCTGGTCTTATTTTTAATCTGAAACATAAATGACAACCTCGTCCTCGTGCTCGCAACGGGTGAATTTTGCGGCAAAAGTAATTCTAAAAATAGCTCAAGGTGTAACTACGTCGTGCCATAGGCCCAATAAGGGAAATGGAGGCTCCAGGGTGATATGCTCCTGCGCAAGGCCATTTCGTCGCTAACATGCCAATAAAAATAGCCTGCGAGCAAGCTCTCTTGGCGTTTTTTTTTCCCGCCTCCACCCCCCCCCCCCCCCCCCCCCCCCCCAAAAAAAAAACCCAGAGAGCTTGCTCGCAGGCTACAATAAAAATAGAGTCAGCCTTCCGACGCAGGAATGAAAAAGGAGACCTCTGCACGCAGGCTACTTATCCACGTGGATACCCTGATATAAAGGTAACATGACCAAAACGTGCCAGGACTCTTGTCACATACCGACAAGCGATGAGGCCACGTGATCAATTTTTTGTTGGTGAAACTGCCTCATTTTTAGACTGCGAGCAGTCCCTCTTTCTTTCTGATATCGAGCACGAAGCGCGAGTGAGCGGAAATCGAGCGCGAAGCGCGAGTTCCGCTCGGCCCATCTCCCGCTCGCTCGCGCTTCGCGCTCGATTTCCGCTCACTCGCGCTTCGCGCTCGATATCAGAAAGAAAGAGGGACTGCTCGCAGTCTACCTCATTTTAATAGGATATTTATGTTATTATAATTGCTGCTTATCTAAGTTTCAGTCTTGTCGGCGGAAATCACTGTTATTATGACCCCTTCATATATTATGCCCTGTTTCACCCCTCCTTCCATGCGCACGGATCTTCGTTCTCGTGCAAAGTCCCCGTCGGCTAAAAGACTCGAAGGAGACTGGATATGAATGTCAAAAGTACGCATGTACAAGTTCCCACGTGACGCCGGTAAGAGAAATATCTGAGAGATTTTGCGATTTTACACAAGTTAGTATGGCTTCTGGCGATGAGTTACCAGCTAAAGATCAAAAAGAACAAAGCAAAGAAGAGGTAAGATGTCGAAATAATTATTTAAATTTACTGTGGTAAATTTTGCGCGGTTTTTGCGGGCGTATTTGCTGAAAAATCCGCCAACAAGATTGCCTGAGTTGTGACTGCATGTCATGTGTACAGATCAATGTAAAACCGTATTTCGTTTAATTTGCTACAATAAAAAAGGTTTTATTTATATCAGGCTGTCCACCAATAAAATGAGTTCTTATGTTGTTAACGGTGTTTACCAAATTGCGAATATTTTTCTTCTCCTTTCTTGAGATTTTACTACGATTACAGTCATCAGCTTACTACACAGGCCATTTAAGCTTATACCAGCCATATTATAGATAACCTTACATGTAAGCTTAATTTGTGAGAACTATTACTCGCTTAATTTATGTTGTCGTTATTATCAGAACTAACAAAAAGCGATCTTCTTACACGAAATATTGAGCAATTCTAACATAATAATTAATAACAGAAGCAAGTCTGTTTGTTTGATGAGTCATGCAATTTTATAAGATTTTTAATTGGGTTGCATAACTGGAAAGCGGTTTCTTCCGTAGTTACTAAAAGAAGGAATGACCCAAAATAATCTTAACTGTTCTAAATTGACCTAAAATGAGCTTCATGTCATTCACAAATGGATTTAGGGGAGGGGGGCGCTTATTTCAAATTTTGGCCGGTATGAGGGGTGCTTATTCAAGGGGCGCTTTATATTTGAGGATTTACGGTATGTGATGTTACAAACATAAAATCTAGGAGTTGATTTTAAGGTGACATTTCGAATCTGTTTTCTTGTGTGAACTGATAATAAACCCACAGATTTAACTGTGTAAACACTATGACTTTCGACACATCCCATAAGAGAGAAAAACATGTTGTACTGAGCGGCAATCGAACCCATTTCTCCCCGGTTACCAGTCGGGTGTGAACTAATGTGTTTTTAAAAACAACTTTTATGTCTACAGTTAAAAACGTCTTCAGTTCACATGAAGTTACAGTGGGTTTGAGTGCTAGCCGGGTCATTGTGTTAATTGTATTCTTGGGTAAGGTACTCGACTCTCGCCTGTAGCGCCTCTATCCACCCAGGCCAGGTATTAAATGGTTCCCGGCAAGCTGCCAGGGCAACCTGACAAAAGTCTGGCAGTAGGTAATACATGTATACCAAGACAATGCACCCTAAGTACATGTAGTTGATGATGTTCTTTATTCTCATTACCTGTCTGCTTGACAATGTATTGATATTTAAGGAGAATATAGATATTGACTACTCTTGTTGATTATTCAGCAGGAGAAACCTAAAGATGGTCAGACAACAGAAGATGGTGCTGCAGCTTCTGTAGCATCCTACGTTAAACATCCATTACAAAATAAATGGGCTCTATGGTTCTTCAAAAACGACAAGGCAAAATCATGGAAAGCGAACCTCCGTCTTGTAACTTCTTTTGATACTGTATCCTTTACCTTACCTGTACATTGATACCGTGTTAACATGCACTGAACTTAACCCTTTCACCTCCATATCATTTGTTGTTTGTGTGATTTGTAGACCCCTTGTAAAAGGTCCCAGCAATCCATTTTAAGTCCTGGCCAAACAAACGCAAGTATACGCAAGTTTCCAACTTGCGGCTACTTACAACTTTGTTTGGCCAGGGCTTGCGTGCACTTGTGTTGTCTTGCGATGTCTTGCATTCACATTGATCGAGATCAATTTGAGCCCAAGTAGACATAAGTTTTTTTTTGTTTACCTCTAACTGAATTGTAGAGTGTGTAGGAGCATTCAAATGGCTTTTTTTACAGCTTGCGTCATCGTACTTGCATACACTTACAGTAAACTTGCGACTCTGTCTGGCCACCAACGCAAGTCTGTACGCAAATTCTACTTGCGTCCATTTGGCCAGAGCATGCCTCCGGAGTGCCTGTGAACTGACATCAATGCCAGCACTACCTGGGATGTGCTAGCTCATTGAACTTGATTCTATCCCATGCAATGCCAGCAACAACTTCACAGGAATTCCAGAGGCATTTTGGAACCAGGTGTTAATCCAATTGTGCAGTTTAAGCCCCTTAGGGCAGGTTAACTGTCTCACAAGCACAAATTACTTGAGAACTAAATTGTTTTCTTACATAATTTGTAAACATAATAATCAGTTTTTCTTGTGCAACTGAGATACATGTTTACCACTGATTTCAATGCTACGCGACCTTCAAAATCAAAATTCACTTGGCAACTGACTTCTGTCAATCATGCATACCTTATATGGCTTTTCTCCTGCCGTGCGACAGAATCATGCACACACGATTGTAATGTACTGAAAGGCCACTGCTTTCTACTTTTACACTTCGCTACCACCATTTGCAAAGGAAATAACTTTTCTGGATCCGTTTCGTCGTCTACAAACAGAGAAATGTCCGAAAACAGCACTGACTATGATTGCGCTACACAACACAAATTTGCATAATAACGTCTAGACGTGTGTAGTCATATCGTTACGCATGATTGACGGAAGTATATTGCCAACTTCACAGTCAGAGGTTTGACTTCGAAGGTCACGTAGCAATGAAATCAGTGGTAAGGCAATGACATGCAGTTAATGTGTTTACATTTAGTTGGTATTACTGTTAACTATATTTAGTATAATTATTTAGTCACCCAGTGTCATGTCCCAAGAAATGAAGCAAACTAATCCACAAGTTTAATCTTCTCAATATATATGTTTTGTAGAGTGAGTACCATGTAGTTAGTTATTTTCCTCTGTCCGTAATCTACATGTAGGTTACTTTTATCATTATATTGTCCTTGACTTGTTCTTTCACTACTAATTAAACAGGTTGAGGATTTTTGGGGGTAAGTACATGTAATGTTTCTGTAGTCATTACATTCATCCCTTACATAATCATATGTCACAGTGACGTGTTACATGTAGTCCTGCTCTCCTGATTCCTGTCACTATCTCATGATTTATAAAGAAATATTCTAAATGTGCAGTTCCAGAAAATATTCATACCCATCCCAAGGAAGGTCATTGGAAATCCCGAGGGGGATAGGGATATTTTCTGAAACAACACAATTCACCACTTGTAAGCAAATTCACACAACTATATTTTCTTGGTGATGTTTTCTGACACAGATGTCTTGATCTGCTGTACATGAAACACCAAGTGCAGAATAATCTGGTAGACTGGCAGACTCATGGAAAGTACGGTCTTGTCAATGATGTCAATATTGTCTCTCCATAGGGTAATTGAATGTCTACTTTTACACTAGTATACATTGTAGTAAAGTAACTTTCTGTTATTTTCAGGGTGTATAATTATATCCAAGCTGCCAGCAAATTACAGTCTGGATGTGACTATTCATTGTTCAAGGTACAGAAAAACTGTTTTTGAAACTTGTTCAGTTGGTTTTCTATGGCGTGCCTTGTGTGTGTGTTCTGTATTTTAATTTCCTAATAATAGACTTAACAATCTAACTGAAATAGCAGTCACTGAGTGGAAACAAAGGACAAACACAGGCCGGCATTGTTTAGGAAAAAACCTGGTCTGTATCTATGGAATTTTCTTCAAAAGTACTTGTAAAATCAGGAAAAATAATACAGGGCAATGTTTTTTGAATAAATTGAAGGCCACATGCAAAAACCCAGGCAAATCTGAGCAAAATAGACAGTGACCCAAACATCAACTTATAGCTCGGTAATGCCCAAAGTCCTTCAAGTTTTACCACAATGATGAGATGCAGCATGTTTTATTTAAGTTTACATCTCTTACTCAGGTATAATATACTAAATTTGTTCCATTTATAGGAAGGAATTGAGCCAATGTGGGAAGATGAGAGAAATAGACAAGGAGGACGCTGGCTAGTAAACACACAGAAAAATTTTAGGCAACAGGAACTTGATAGATTATGGCTTGAAACTGTAAGTTTGCTGTTGTTAAATTTATATAATTTATGACCCCCAAAATACCCAAATCACCAAATTCAAAATCCAAAAAAATTCATCAACTCTCCCCCTGTCACGTATCATTGTGTATATTTGCTCTTCCAAATTGCCATCCATCTGCAGACAGTGCATGTGCAGCCAATCAGATTGAGTATTTTGCCAAACAAAACATGCTAAAGAATGTGTACAAGCCTCTGCACAGGTCACACTCATGGAAAACATGTGCTATCCATTTTCCTTTCACTTATGTCTTATAAGGACCTTTTTGGTGGGTGTGTGTGGGGGGGGGGGGGGGGGGGGGGGGGGGGGGGGGGGGGGGGGGGGGGGGGAGGGGTGGGTGATTGGCAATTACCAAAATTTGGCTTGGAAAAGTGGAGGACAAAATGTGCCAAAATAAAAAAATCTCAATCAAGCCTGACTTCTTTTGGGATCCCGTGTTTGACTGAAGAAGTATTATTGCAAAACTTAGAGGTGGAGAAGAAATATAATAATTGCTTTAAAATTACTGCAAATGTTTTTTTGTGATTGTTTGAAGACATGTTTGAGTTTCGAAAGTTTTTTTGGTGGGAACTGTCCACCTTCATCATAGTGATAATCATAAAGTACATTATCGCTCGCTCAAGAAAAAAATTCTTACTCAGAAACATTGCCCAACTCCCTCCCCCCCCCCCCCCCAATCCTCCCCCCTTCCCCCAATACCACCCATACTTTCTTATAACTAACACTGAATGCTTTTATTGTTCAGTTGATGCTTCTTATTGGCGAGGCATTTGCCGAGTATTCTGATAGTGTTTGTGGAGCAGTAGTTCAAATCCGTACGAAGGGAGACAAGCTGGCGATATGGACTGCTAATGCAACAGATCAGGATGCTAACCTTGGTATAGGGTAGGTGCCACAAATTCACTATCTAAATTACCCCATGCTCCCGTCTGGCCTCATAGCTCAGTTGGTTAGAGTAACTCTGATCTGATCCAGTCATGGGTTCAAATCCCTTCAGGTGTCCCAATCCCCTTTCTAGAGATAGTAGCCCAGGATAGGGAGTACATGGGGTGCATTGTTGCAGAAAAGAGTGGCAGGGGTCTCTGATAAAACAAACAAACAAACAAACAAACAAAAACAACAAAGTTGGCTACCTGATGCAACAATGAACTTAATGAACTAGACATGTGGGGGCTCTCTTTCCATATTCTGATTTAACTCAAATGTGCAATGCAACTACTTGTACTTTGCCGAAATTCAGCAAAATTCAACTGTGATCGAACGCCAGAGGAACATGCCAATACCCCCTCCACATTCCCTCTGGTTGTGTTAGCCACTCAGTTAATTGGTTCCCATGCACATATTATAGGATGTAGTTAATTGAAGTCTTTCTTTTGCAGACGTAAATTCAGGGAGCGCCTCAATCTTCCACCCAAGCTACATATCGGTTACCAGGTAAGGGGTTATGTCATCTGAAACATTAGCCATCCAACAATAGTAAAAAGTCAGATTAAATAATTATAATGGCAAAGAACTTAAGGATAACTAAATGTAATTGGAAGAACATATTGCTAATATAAACTTTAACAGCAGTTTTGTATTGAATCTCCCCTTCCCCCACCCTGCTGAGTGAAAATGTACACTTTTTTAATATATTATTGACAGTAGCAAAGTTCCTGAACTTTGTTGAATGTATTTATTTATATTTTTCTTATCATTGGTTCCTTTGAGTTCTGAAATGAGTACTTCCATCATTTATTCTCTCCATTCTCCACCTCAGTCAACTATGAAGTAATTATTGCTTAGCTCAAATAGTCACTCCCAATTTGGGACAATTAAATTAAAAATAATATTGCTACTTTGACCTGTATTTTTTTCAGGCACATGAAGATACTATGAGCAAGACAGGATCCACTACAAAATCAATGTTCTCATTATGATCATAAAAATGGACTACTTATAGGCAATATCAGAATTCTCTGATATTTTAAGAAAACTTTAGGATTTATTCTATTTAAGGCAGCTTGCTGGCTTGAAAGCCACAACCCTTGCTTCTGCAAGGTGCGCATTCTGACTGTAGTGTGAAGAAACAACACTGCACACTTGAGACAGATATAAATCACAAAGTTTAAAATTTAGGCAGAATTATTCAAGGTGCACAGTGTGTGACATAGCTCCTTTATCAGGTTGCGTTACAGGCTGCTTCAGTTGTGATGGCAACTAAGTTGTGTCACACCATTGTGAGACAAAATATTCAGAAACAAGAGTTACGTATAATTACCTTATCCCAGATAGCTGGCATCTGATCAGAAACATTACTGTAAAACTTGCGGCAGTTTTTTCTTCACACTACAGTCAGATACCGGCTGTAAAACTAAGCTAACAAGTACTCTCAGTATGAGAGCTTTGAAAGTGAGAATGGTGATGATATGTGGTAAGATGATGACGAAGATATTAAAGGATGCAAATGTGACGACATATTTTTGTGTCCAAGACACGCATGATGATGCATTAATTCAATGGTGTATCATGTTGATGCTCGCTCAAGGATTTTTATGAGGTCAGTGGACAATTCCATGGCCCCCTGTGAACATAAATCAGTTATTTTGTGTAGTTTGCTAAAAATACATGTGATGTGGTATTATAAGTTCAAGTGTGGGTTGTATAGAATTTTTAGTGATTGCAAATACATGCAGTACTTTCTGGCTGCTGAATGAGGACAATTCACTTGGTCAGTTGTCCATATTCAAGCATTCCCAATCAGTCAGGCCTGTCTGCAGTCTGCATATAAACTTGCTTAACCCTTTCGCTCCCAGAGTCAAACCAGTTGAGCCAATACCCGTAGATGTGGTTGCAACTTTTAAGTCTGTGGATAAAATCCTAGTGTGTGACCATTCAAATGAAAGCTATTGAGCAGTAGTTTCAAGTGGTGCTGTTTGCTGTTGACAATTTTTCAAAATGAAATTCACGATGTATTCCTCAATTTTTAACTTAGCACTCTTGGGAGTGAAAGGGTTAAAACGTTCTTTGATGCTTGGCTCATCAAAAACTGCATAATAATAGTCCTGTTTTTGTTGTTGAAAAATACACAAACTAATATGCAGTTTTTGATGTGTTAATATTTGAGTTTCTATTTGTGCTTTTAGTCGTAGGAATGGTGTACTGTACATGTATGGCAGATAACATTTGTTGCAGAGAATTAGAAATAATAATTATTGTCATGTTAATTGACCTGTGATTAACTCTTTATGTCATTATCATAATTATTTTTACCCAATTGAGACCAGTAGGACCATATAACCAGTAATATTTAACATTAAGTTTCAATTTTGCCATTTGTAATGTTCCTGGTAGGATTCGCTTTGCTCTTAAGCCCTGATATCAACTTGCAAATTCTCCTCACGCTGTCAGGCTGGTTTCTGTATGCTTCATCTAGTACCAGTGTTAGGAGAATTTGACAAGGTTTAAGCCTGGGTCAAACAAGAACGAGAGTTGCCAACAGGTGAAGGAGGAGAGCGATCATGGACCAGACAAGAGAAAACCATTGCAAACTCGCAAAAAAAATTTGAGCAGGTTCAAATTCGATGGAAGCACTCTAGAGCGAGGCTCTTGTCAACTCACGTTCTCATTGGCCCAGGATTTAGAGCTGGAAGGGTTTAGAGTCAGGCTGAAAAACTGGCCACGCTGCATTTTGTTAAACCTATTTCACTCATCTATTGAGCCTGTCCATTTGGTAATTTAGCTCTGTAACCCAGCCTTACAAGAAGTGGCTTGGTTACTTTTTTACATAGCACATTATCGAGTAGATTCCAGGACTTTATGATGTAAAAGGTCTAACAATTCTTAATCATGCGCTTTAGACGATTGATGTGCCTTATTATAAATAGGTGTAAGTTTAAGTACTATGTATGAAAACGTATGGTATTTTGTTACCTCTTTTGAAACAAAGTAATATTTGCAAGTAATTTAAATTAATTTAATTGTAATGCAAGTCATTGTTTTATGAGGCCGTTATGTTGAAAATTATTTTGAATTGTGGTAATATTTGCAGTGAGAAACACGTTTGCTTTGTTCTCAAGTGAACACGCTAAACAAATCTAGAACTGGTTATGTGCTTGGTTTTCTCTCTGTGCGTGTAATTAGCTTTGTAGTTGACATCAGGTTACATGATCGTAGTATTTGCTATTAAAATGTTGAAATGGCTATGGTGGAGTGATCTTTTGGAACATTTGTACTGTAAATACCCAGTGTGACGTAAGGCCATATATGTTTGAAACTGAGGCCTACTGGAAAGCCAGTGAGTTTTACGTGTTCCTTATTTTCAAACAGAGGCAACAGTGAAGTGGAATTTCTGAGAATTCCCAGGAATTCCTAGAAATTCCCAAAAAGCTGGGAATTCATTTCGCAGGGGTATCATGGGGGTTCAGTTCAGACTAAAGTAAGATAACGGAAAACTCGAAGATGTGGACAGGGTTTGTTAAAATAATAAACTTCACTTTCATGAAATAAAAATATATACTTGCCCCTGTGAACTAAAATTTACTTCACCTATCTCTTCCATGTTATGCAAAGAGCGATTAAGATAAACAAGAACAGTTGTAATGCTGTGTTTATTCAATCTACAATCCTGAAGCAAGTTAACATGTGTAGATGGTAATAAAAGCAATGAAACTCTAGACTGGTACAGTCTGATTATGATTAGCTATTTACAATCTTATGATTATTCTAATTTCCATTCACTAAGAAAGCTGTCTTTACTGAAAAGATCCACAGATGGCGTAAAGCCTGGGGCCAAGTCACCAAGAGTTTGAAGGATTAGAGCGCATACGGGTTTTCTTCAACCCTCATATATGAGCTCGGGCCAAACAAGAGAAAAAAAAAACTCTCGACTACTCAGGTTCGGATTCGCCGAGAGCGCATGAGAGGGCTCTTGTCAACTTGGCCCAGGATTAATCAATGAACTACTACTCGTGCCAGCTGAATTACGTCACGGTCTTTGTACTCTTCCGGGCTCTTTTTTCCAGTCACCAAGGTAAACGAATGATAGAAGACTGGGTTATCTATCTACGGGAATATTGTCAGTTCAACCTCGCTCTCACGTTTTTGGGAACAAGGTTGCCAGGTCACGGTATTCTTGCGTTGTTTTGCCGTCATCAGTGGATCTGATTTGATTAATATAAAATCTACCAAACTAACCCTCCTAACAGAGATGACTGCAATTATGTAATACCAAATGTCCAATCACCGACTGCTTGAAATTATTAAACGTAGATATACGGATACAAATGAATTATATTCAGTTATTTCTAAATTGCTGGTGAACTACTTGTTGTTATCTCAAATGGTGACTTGCCTTGGTATCTAAAAATCTCAGATATAAGTCATTTTTTCCTTTACTGCTACAAACGTGAATCGCTTAATAAATAGAAGATATTACATAGCTGCGCGGGATACGAATTTTATCTTCTCGTACTGATAGTATCTCTCACGAGTGAGCGCATTGAACGAGTGAGAGATACTATCAGCACGAGAAGATAAAATTCGTATCCTCAAGCGATCCATGCCTGTGCTTATTATATAGATACTGATAAAATGTCCAGATTAAACACTTTCAAACTGAGAAAAAGTGGTCACTTAAACTTAGCCCAAGGTCGCAATAAATGTCATGACAACTTATGAAACGCATAGACAGAGTACGTTTTATTCCAATAAAATGTTAGTTTCTGTTTCAAAACTTCAAAAATGTTAATAAAAAAGAAAATAAACCGGAAACTATATTGTTATTGGCTGATTATGTCAGTAACCATGACGACATCAATATCCTCACATGTGAGTAACAGGAAAAATCCTGGTAGGTCTATTTCATCAGTACTGTCTATGATAAATAAGCGATATTTTTATCTGCGCTATAAAACTAGTGAGCCTCAGCAAGGTGCATTTTTATGGATCTTTATAGTTATTCTAATGATTACTGAAGAAGGAACACACAACTCGCGTCGCTTTCATGGATGGTACACGAAGTCTAACTTTTTGTTCTGAAAAAGAAAATGAAAAAAAAAACACTCAATAGAGTAGACTCTAGTAGGGATGTTTAGATACTTGTAGTTTTTGGATTGCTTGAAACGTGAACAAGATATTTCCATTTAACCCATGTTAAGTCGCGGAAAAATGGCATTCAGGTGAAGTCCCGCCTAATTTGGACCCGAGTAAGCATTCAGCTTTTTCCGTCTGTCATATAACCCAGTTTTTGTTGACCGACTACATAAACTGCAAGCTCTGTCATAGTTGTTGAAACAGTTTTCAGTTATGTGTCTCGTTCCCCTGACCAACGATTCTCGCAAGAGATCCATGCCCCACCACTGAAGACAGGCCAACATTAGATAAGGAAGCAGGGTGTATGGTGCATCAGGATGTCATGGCTCATGAAATTAACAACAAAAAAGGTCTCGAGTCTCATGTAAGTGCTCCTCAATGGCCTTGGCATTGAAAGTATACGTTCGCAACCAATTTGACTGTCCACCCAAGAGAAGAGGAGGAGAGATCGAGAAAGAGGAGAAACAGTCCACAAGAATGATAATTTAAAACTTTACAGTGTCGCCGGATAGCTTACCTTTTCCTTTTCTTCTTCGTCCTTCTTGCCTTTACGGTGGTCCCACATCTACAATAACAACAGGAAAAATACTTCCATCTGAGCATGATGCTAACATCAGAATATATACAGTCTGGCAATTTACTGAGTCACTTGCACATAGGGTCAATGTCCGGTGTTCCCTTGCACCACTGAAAATAATCATTCAGCAGTTTCTGTGCCTGTTTTCCCCTGCTCCCTGAAAAAAAGGAATGTTCTGCTGCTTAACAATGTTACGGTCACTTATGATTACTTACTTCTTGGTTGCGGACGCAGTAGAACAGCAGGACCAGCAAACCCTTCAACGTAAACAAAATTTATATCAGGATTAATTAATCAGAGGTTGACAATTTAAGAAGTTAGTTACTACAGGCAACTCTATCGTTACGGCGGACACCCTCAGGACGTAGTCAGTTAGAGTCCATAACAGCGAGAGTCCGCTTTTCAGTCATTAGCTTTCGCCGGGGGGAGGGCCGGATTTTTCCGTAATAGCGAGTGTCCGTAATAACGGGGTGTCAGCAAGGCGAGAGTTGACTGACATGACACTGTGCACAGTCTGAACGTACTCCAAAAATCACTGAGAATGTCTTTAAAGCCTTCAGCATGTTTCGCGCCTCATTTTTTCGCAACAAAAAATGTAAGCGTGCTGTTTTAAATGCAACCACCACAAACCATATATATGAATCGTTTCGCTTTAGTTTTAAATAACCGTAAGACGAACACGGCCTGAAAATCCCTCCTCCGAGATCAGACGGGACTGAGCCCGCGGTGTTCGCCCCAGAAGTTGCCAAGCAACATGACGTATTTGCTGGCGCGATTGCTGCTTTAGGAGTACTCGTGAGCGCTCGCGCTAGATTCTGATTGGATAAAAAGAATCGGGAACTCTTCGGTTGCTTCCATGAAGATTTCCCAAAACCGGCACTTGTTACTCATGTGTCTTTGAGCGAATTTATCGGGTATCGAATTCAACCGCACTAACGTTAACACAAACAAAAGTCAAACCACTCAGTGCAATGACAAACTGCGAGAATGTTTCTATATTCCTATGTATAGGGGAGTACCCGGTGTGGGTTTACTGTTAGGAGACGTCTTTTGATGGCAAGTGAATTCCTCTAACCTGGAATGTGTAGAAGACGATGAAGAGGTAATGGTAGATTTTGTCCTCAGTGTGATTCACAGCCAACACACCAAACAGCCAAGTCAACACAATCACCACCATCAACACACATGACGTCACCACCCGATATCTGCGAAATGTTGGAAAATACGGAAAGCTTATAATAACGGCTAAATCGAGCCTGCATGCTTTAGTCATTTTTCCGATGCATAAATTTGTTTTCAAATCAAACAAATAGTTTATCGGAGTAGAAAAACACAAAAGAGGTGATAACAAACCAAAAACGAACGAGGATGGTTAAGATTGGGGAAGATTAAGACGGATTACGGCGTACTAACTTGAAAATGTTATTCTTAATTTGTCAAGTTACAAACTGTACACGCGGCTATTTACTTTGATTGCATTTATCGGTAAGAGTAGAAGTGAATAAATAGACATAGTGCATATAACCTCCGGTATGCGATGATAAACATTATTTGCTCAACTTACTTGGCCCTTTCAATCCTGATATCATCCGGGTCGTCTTCCCAGCAAGCAATCTCCTTCACAATAAATGCTCGGGCGACAAGATTCAGCTAAAAGCAATTAACGCATAAATCAGACCATCATAGATTAACTGAATACTACCAAACTTAACAAAGGACTGTGCCGGGAAAAGGGGCTCGAATAAAAAGCTGACGGGGGCGATCGTCGTCCCTTTTATCGGTTAAAATTAACCGCTTAGTACAAAAGTTGACCAACATTAGAGAGTTATCCCAGGACCTTTGAGGATTATTAGCCGGAAAAAACGATGACAGGAACAGACTTGTCTTTAGAATTGGTACACGCGTCACGCCCACAAAATCACGATCACCCCGACGATCACCCCCGTAAATTACGGGAGACTTCCCCCCCCCCCCCCCCCACCCTAACTCCCCGGGGTCGATGAGACCTCTACGACCTCTTAACTTAACTGGCTGAACTTCAAGACAATACCCCCCCCCCCCCCCCCCCCCCCCCGTGTTGATGAATTTCTTTATTCTTATCGCCTGTCTGCTTGACAATTATGTATTGGTATAGTAAGGACTTTGGACTCACCAATACAAGAATCAAGACAGGCGCAGCAAAGAACCAGGCTTCTCCTCCACGAATAAACATCCAGCAACTGCAGCGAATCAAATCAAAACAAATCAAAATTATACCCAAAGAGATACATTATATAGTACTATAAATATTCTGATTGATCGAGCTTTATGGAATGAAATCAGATCTAGAAGAAGAAGATGCAGGAGGGAAATGTGTTTATCCGGGTAATACATCAAACACGAGAGACAGTGTTTCATCAGATTTCCTGAACACCGAGAAGAGAGTTGAAATACGACGCGTAGCGGAGTATTTTTTACGACATGTGACGTGTTTTGCATTCTTGAGTGTTTGATATATCTTCTCAATCAAAACAAAAACTAAGGAGTAAACGGAGAAGTCAAATGGTAATAACCGATGCCTGAATTAATTTAAGACTAGGTATCCAAACCTCCATCACTGTTATTATTTCCTTGTTCATCACAACTTCGCCAGCTGTTCGCACTTCTTACAAAAAGTTGTTTGATATTAGAATATATTGCTTTTTGCAATTGTTGTTGACTGTCTGCTTGCTTGCTTGCTTGTTTGTTTGTCTCTATGTTTCTTTGTTTGTTTGTTTGTTTGTTTGTTTGTTTGTTGATAAACAAATAAACTGTAGATTGACTTACAACTCACTCCTCCCCGGATTACCAAATTGAGGATAGCCATACTCTGCGCATGCGCTTGCAAATGCTATGGGAATACCTGAGTATCAAAGAAGACCAAATTGTGTTACATGTCGGCGTCCCTAAATTTTAGCTATTTTAAGAGCGTTGCCTGATTGGTAAGTTCGAGTAACGTGAAGCCCTCGATCAGAAGGAAATAAGAATAACTTTCACAGCATGGCGTGAAGCTATTAATATATTTCAAAAATATATATTATAGGGAAAGGGGAATCGTTCTCTTAGATCATCCTCGCTTGATATCGATAAGTATAAATGTGCTTTCCCCATGAATCTCCGTATCCCGTACAGCAACGCGACAAAGAAAGACTCATTGTGAGGAATTATCATTATTTTTGTTGTTATTTGATTATATCTCCGAGCTAAAGATTCAAGCATTTCTAAAATTAACGACCTTCTAAAGTTAAAAACTCGATCGACAAACAGGTAGTTTCAATCGTCTTCCAGAGGTTCTTCAAACAAACGTGACTTAAAACGGAAGTTTCTAAAAAGTCGTTTCCGAGGATTTGCAACCATTATTTTAAAGCCTACACGTACTCCATTAGCCTAGTACCCAGGCGTTGCCCTGGCTCCCTCTTACTCGATTTAGCGCTACATTTCGCAAACCCGTTCCCAGGTCCTTGCGTGAACTTCGCGCTCGCTCGAGAGAGAAAGAGAACGCCAAAAGGGACTAGGCCGGTACTACATAACGATTCGTTTCGTAATTATTAAAAGAGAGTATTGCACTAACTTACCCCACCCCACAGCGAAGTAAAACACAATAGGGACGGTATTTTTCTCGTTGAATAGCGGCCTCAGTGTTGAGTAATAGTACATTCCCTCCATCAGTAACCAAGTCAGAGCTGCCAGCTCAAAAAAGTGCACGAACGGATTGACAACTTCACAAGTTTTTGGCTTGGAAAAGAACTGAAGAGAGATAAAGTGAGACTGAGTTAGCAACAGAACCCGCAGGACAAACAAACAAACGAACGAACAAACAAATAAACAAACAAAAACGAACGCATGAACGTATGAACGAACGAACGAACGAACGAACGAACGAACGAACGAACGAACGAACGAACGAACGAACGAACGAACGAACGAACGAACGAACGAACGAACGAACGAACGAACGAACGAACGAACGAACGAAGGAATGAACACACGAACGCACGAAGGAATGAACGAACGAACGAACGAACGAATGAATGAACGAACGAACGAACGAACGAACGAATGAACGAACGAACGAACGAACGAACGAACGAACGAACGAACGAACGAACGAACGAACGAACGAACGAACGAACGAACGAACGAACGAACGAACGAACGAACGAACGAATGAATGAATGAACGCACCAACGTAAGAACGAAAAAACGAATGAACGAATCGAAAGAACGCACGAACGAATGAACGAACCAATGAACGAACGTACGAACGTACGAACGCACGAACGCACGAACGAACGCACGAACGCACGAACGAACGCACGAACGTACGAACGAACGCACGAACGCACGATTGTTTTCTCTGATATTGGATCTTGCCTAATAATGACATCACTGGACTAAAAAAAAGCTCTGTTTGGATAAAAAGCTAAAAAGCTCGCTATACTAACACAACAAACGCAGCATTGGTCTTTTATTGATTCACTGACCATTTATTTTTCGCTTCTGCTTTATTTTATTTTTTCCCTTTATAATAGGGTCATGTTTGTATCATATCTGAAATCATTTCATATAATTTCTCACCATGTTGTCTCCTGTAGACAATCCTATGAAGAAAACCAACTGACTGAGCAGAAGAGAGACGTCAATGTTGAGAGCAATGCGCATGTTGTCCGTCTGATGATAGCTGAAACACAAGAATCGCATGTTCACTGATTAGTATTAGCTAGTATTGCAATTTCTTGATATGTTAGTAGTGACTTAAAAACCTCCCAGAAGTTAATCCTAGCAGTATGCTGGAAGTTTGTTACATTTGAACCAAGTTATATGGCCTAAGCTTCCACAAGTCTCCTGTAGCTCAGTGGTAGAGCGTCCGACCGGTGTGCGGAAGGTCATAGGTTCGGCTCCTGTTTGGAGAATTCTGATTTTTTTTTCGAGTTCACTTACTGATTAACATTTTTCTCATTTACTGTTAACTTTCAATCTTACAAAAGTAATACAATTAACTTTACTTAGATTGTCTTACTTGGTAACAATGGCAACAATAGCACAGATCAGTAGACCGAGGATTGAGAATGATCCTAACACAGTGGCGACAGTAACAACCATTTTACGATCCGAGTCATCCACCTGAATACAAAATATACGCCAAAGGTTTAGTCAGTTGTAAGCAAAATGTTATCAAGAGCAATTTTCTAACGACTGTCGTATAAAACTACAATTACTGTTGTTAGGAAGGTAGCGTGGCCGAGTGGTTTAGGGCGATTTCGAGCTTATTTACCTGATGAATAGTGAGGGGTGACAGTGGGCGGGAACCCAGGAGTAAAGAAGACGGAAAGTCTACGGGAGGCGGGAAAAGAAAAGGCGAGAAGCGGGCGGGAGAAGAGAGGGCGAGAAGCTGGATACCTAAGGTGACGGGCATAGGGAGAAGTAGGAAAAAAATCGCATCATTGCGTAGTATATTGGAAAAGCACAAAGAGGCAGGAGCTATAAGGAAGTAACGGGAACCGGGAGAAAAATGTACGGGAAGTGGGTGTTCCGACGGTCACCTGAGCCCCCCCCCCCCCCCCCCCCCCCCCCCCCCCTCACCCCACCCCTCCACACTGAATATGAAATATCATATCATATCGTCCATTACCTTCTCCTTCACTTTCACTATGAGTGCAAATGTTGAAAAATGTGTGCATTCACAGACAGTTTGCGACTCGCTGCTGGTTTCTCCAACTTTACAGCCGTCTTTGGACCACGCACTGAGAAGGAAAGAAAACAGAAAAAGAAACATAAATTAAATGGTCATGCGTAAGTTTATAACATTCTGATGCCAAGATTGAGTCTAAAAGTATCTGTTTCTTGGCTTTTGAGACTTGCTTGATAGCTAAAATAAAGAGGATTTTTAAGCCTGGTCCGATTTTCAAGCCTGGTTCAAACGAAAATAGGAGTCGCCGAGAGTTGGAAGGACGATAGTTGTACGAGAGGTTTCTTCCTGAATTCTCATCGCTCGGGCCAAACGAGAGAAAACTCTCGACGACTCTCAAGAAAAACATTCCTTCGCGCGGCCGTTCGCTTTTTTCGCTTCGTCTCCACTATCCGAGAGCCTGGAACAGGCTAATTTGTCCTGAGCTTGTGATATCGTACATTGTGGACCACTGGAATCCTGTCTCTCTCGGATATGCCGTTTAATTTTATATAGCTACGCCACCTAACATCATCATGGTAGTCAATATTATTTCAATTTTTTTATTTATTATGTTATAAGAAAACGAAAATAAACATTTATTAATTGTCTTCGATCCAAGAAAATGTTCGCATCCTCCACTCTGATTCACATTTTACCAGATATTCACTGCCGGTAAATTTCACAGGCTTATAAAAAATATCCGATATTCCAAGTGAATTATATCTATCCAATTTCCTGCCTGATTCTGATTGTTGCTTTCACGTTTTAAATGTAAACATTTACCTTCCATCATAGAAGACACAAGTTGGCTCAGAATGGTCTTCAATCGTCTGTAAAAAGAGAAGGAAAATGTGTATTTTGTACAACATACGTAATGTAATGTAATGTAATGTAATACACTGTAATAAATTAAATTTATTTTGCGCGTGTTACATGTGGATATGTGCATACGCGCATTACTATAATATACTCACCACAGGATATTGCAATCAAAAATTATCGGGGGAAAAACGGAAGGAAAAACAGAGGAAAAATGGGATATTTATCGTAATTAGCGGGATTCCCAAATAAGGTAGTAATGGGGTGACATTGCCTCGTATGCCTTGAGTAGGAAACCAATCAGATTGTCCAAAATTGCGATATCCTGTGGTGAGTATATTATAATTTATATTAGTAAAAATCTACTAGTGTACTAATGCAAATGATACAATCTGATTGGCTGAGCTACTCGTACACTATCAGCCATTAGTGTGCAGTGGCTGGATGTCGTCTACAAAATTGCGGTTTCTTCTCGTTTCTCCGAAGTTTCGGAAGAAGATTTAGAGTTCATACTAGACAATTGTTATGATTTTTACTAAAACAATTAGATTATTCGCTCTCAATTTCTATGATGTGATAGTTGATTCAGCCTACGGCCTCATCAACTATCACATCATAGAAATCTCGAGCTCATAATCTAATTGTTAAATAGTCTACTAGTAAAAGTTATAGTCAAAAATTATCTCAAAACATGCCCAAAGTCCTTCATAGGACATAGTTTAATATATGGTATTCAAGGCATCAGGCTATGTAAGCAGGAAGCTTAAAACTTGTATGTCCATGCTTGGAAAGAAATGATGGTATTATGTCAATGCTTCTTATTCACTATCACATGCACACTCTTTAGAAGATACGCACAGTCAGATTATCAGTTTTAAGTCGTAAAGGCTACATCTGTGACAACTTACATAAAGATGTTTCAAAGTGACCAAAGCTGGTTTTGTCAGGGGTCCACTCAGAAGTTTTCCTGTCATTGTATTCACAAATTTCACTGACACCAAGTTGCTGTTGATTCGTTTCCTGGGAACCTTCTTACGGGTTAAAAGCTTGTCACCAACCACGTACAATTCGGATATATCTGAACTTGGAACATGGCTAAAAGTGGGTGAAAGGAGAGATAATTAATTAGCGAAAACAGCTGGTTGCATCAAGCCAGTGGCAAAAATAACAGTGTAAAGCCCTGGTCAAACGACGCGTGATAGTCGATGATAGTTTAAGAACTCAAATTCTCCCTTATACTACCAGCAAACTATCATGCGCCGCGTGTTCAAATTAGAAAATAATAAAAATCAAATAAATCAAATAAAACTATTTTGAAATGTGACATTGAGTTCATATTTTTTCGTCACCGGAATTCAAGTTGGTGGTTTTCCTGGCCCTGGTCAAGATTCTTAAACAAAAAACTGGAGCATGCGCAGTTCACTTACTTCTCCTGCCAGGCCATCTCATCTTTGTCCAGATATTTGGCGCCGAGTACATCGGGCAAAATGGCGACAGAATAAACGACTTTTACTGTAATGAGAAGAAATCAGGCTTGAAGAAAAAATCAGTTCATGTTTTGTTGAGCAACCAGTATAGTAATATAACTAGAAGGAGGAGACTGATCAAGTAGATTTATATGAAGTATCTTGCCTTAAAATATGAAAGAATATTTCGCTTTAATTTTCGAGTTACAGTCGAAAAAGCACAAGTTTATTATGTTTCCTTTTTTCGGGCTTTAGGTTTTACTATGGGTTTTTTTAAGATTATTAGATGCCGATTCCTCCTAATGTGGAACAAATTTGCAACAAGAAATGGCTAAAATAATGATAACATATCCGTCAAATCTCAGGCATTTAATGCAAAATTAGATTTCCAGCTGCAAAAATACTAAGAAAAGTTTCAATCTCCTGTCAGCAGTTAATCTTAAAAGCCATCCTCGTGCCTTGTTATTTCCCGTAAGGATAATTTACAAGTTAATATCAGTAAGCAAGAGAGTATAATACTTTCTTGATACTCGCTTGAAGTATGTTATTTTCCTTACCTGCTGAAGGAAGTTCTTCTACTGGGAAAGCAACAGAGTCGCCCATATTCTTCCACTTGCCGATGAAGTCTGGGTCCGAGTAGTTTGGAAAAGTGATCATTTTTAGTTTGGTGTTGTTCTTGTATTTTTCGCTATCAAAAACACCAACTTGCATTGCTGAAAGCGAAAAGCATTTAGTTATGTACAACGTTTTTCTTGTGTGACAAATATTATAACTTGTCTGCCTTGGGTTTTAGTCTGTGTCACATCCGTTATCTACACAGGCTACTTGGTTTTGAGCATGTTTTCCCGCGCTTGGCACCGGTTGTATGTTTTTTGCTTGGTAACTTGTTGCAGGTTTTTTTTCCCGCGCTTGGTACCTGTCGTAAGTTTTCCCGCGCTTGGCAACACCGTGTTAACTTTTCCCGCGCTTTCTACCGTTGCTTTCTTCTGTTGTTAAATTAGTTTTAGTTTTATCAACGATCATTAATTTAAGAAACAAGATCCTCCAGTAGAGGTTATCAACAATTATAACTGCAGTTAAATCTGGTGTGCGGAAGGTCGTCGGTTCGACTTATGCTGGGATAACTCGGATTTCATAGCAGCATATGTCACTTGATTGAATAACTGATCTTTCTCATTGTAGTTCTACCAAACTTAACATACCATCATTATTTTCCAATCCTCTCTTAGTTTCTGTCTTTCCTTTAAAATTAATTAGCAGTAAAAAAGACATATTTCTTTCACCTATTCCGCGATCCTTTTGAATATGCATGTTAACAAAATATAATTCACTCCACTCACCCATCCCGTCAGTAATAACAACTTTAGTGCTGTTTACATCAACGCCGCTATCCTGTTTTGTTTTGATTGTCTTAGCGAGGGACAGTCCTAACTTGATGGCTTGTTCAGGAATATCCATGCTTGAAAAAGACAGGTTTTCAGGTTTGTCCTATACAATAAAATAAACAGTATTTTTCTTATTTTTACTAAACATATTCCTAATTATGTTTATTGGTATTACTGATAAGGTAGGTAAAGGTAAACCTGCGATGACAAACAAACGTCCCAAGTAGCCCACAACTGCCGGAGCTTTCCCCGGTTTGCATATGAAGCGACTAGGAGTATTGCTACTCCCCTGGATGGGATGCTAGTCCATCGCATGCAGGTTACCCCCCCACCCCCCCCCACCCCCCCCCCCCCTCCCCTCCCCCTCTCAGCATTTTGTCAGGGTACCCTAACAGTTTGCCCCGGTACCACTATACTCATGGGTGGAGAGAGGCGCACTGGTTACACAGTGACCCCGGACAGCGCTTGAACCCGAACCGCTTGCTCCGGAGTCCAACGGCGCCTCCAACGATAAACAAAACACGGAAATCTGATCAATTGATAAAGTGGGTCATGCATTTTATAACTTAACTTTGTCAAGTGTGGGATAGATAAGTGGAATATTGAACGAGATCACGATATCTAAATATTATATGCATTGTTTGCTCAAAGAATGTTTTCTTAACTTTGCATGCACTCTCTCCTCAGCGTCCCTCTCCGCAGTACCCCCAACTGATTTGAATTTACCTCTCCAATCCAGGCCCCACGCTTATCGTGAAAGCTCGAGATATGTTCTTAATAAGCCTCTGCAGAGGAGACAGCTGCATGCACGAGATGAATGAGAACTTCGTTTTATGCGGTGCATATTGCAGATTTGCTTGTTTGTTTTCTATGTTGTTTATTTATTTGTTTGGTTGTTTTAATTGTTTTATCGTGTGAATTTCTAATATAAAAAAACGTGTTTTTGCCTCCCGAAAAGGGTCAGGATAAACTGTAAATACGTGTCTGTAGGTTCAGTACGCTACCTTGATGCACTTAGACATTGAAGCCATCTGCATCTAAGGAGAGTAAATAAATAAATATCATCAATAATTAGTTAGCAAGACAACATACCTAATATTTTCCATGTTTGGTTGCTATTTATTAATTGCCCTTGATTTTTATAGCCATCCGCGCTTCCCTAATCTCGTATATCTCGTAAACCTTACGAATTGTCATTTAAAAAGGTCCGACGGACATATGAAATCTATTAATAGTTTCGTGCCATGCTGTGAAAGTTATTTTTATTTCCTTCTGATCGAGGCTCCGACATCACATTACTCAAACTGACTGACCAATCAGATAGCGCTCTTAAAATAGCTCAGCTACAGACTGAAAATTAAACAAATATAGATTTCAAAAAAATATCATTGGAAGAGACCCTTGAATGAGTGAATGCTTCTCTTAGATCATCCTCTCTTCCCGAGTGACAATCGATAGCATATTGAGCCATTTGAAATACGTTATCAGTTGTCCAACATCCCGTGACACGAACCATGAATTCTATATGAGCCAATGTTTTATTTTTTCAGTAACACTAGTATTAAGGGACTGTGCAATAATTACCAGGAGGGGGGGTTGGAAAACCAGAGGGGGGGCATAAAGTAAAATCAAAGCAAGGAGAGGGGGGACTCTAGGTAAAATAAGTCACTCAAGAGGGGGGGGGGGCTTAACATTTTATTTAAAGTACATATTACATTGGCGAATCCATACCTATTTATAAGGTGGGGGCCGAAAAATTTTCCGGCGCTTCGGGGCTAGCAAACATTCACCGGACCTGAAAATAACACACATGCCCTTTTCCTTCTGCTATAGTTCTGTTGAACATTGTTACGGAGGTGATATTTGTTCCAGACGCGGATGTCCAACAATTAAACATGCAGTAGGAGCTCTTCTTTCTGTTATAAGATTTTAATCCACAGGTGCGTGTAGAGAAAATGTAGCAGCGTACTTGTATAAAGGTGTGTGTATACTGTGAGGGGGGGGGGGGGGGGGGGGTCGTACATAATTTCTGACTGATTAGAGGGGGGCAATAACTAAATTCACTCCTTTAGGAGGGGGGGTATTACCTAATATTTGGCTACATGAAGCCCATTTTCCAACCCCCCCCCCCCTCCTGATAATTATTGCACAGTCCCTAAATAGGCGTCGTAGTCAACGACAGTTTATCCGCATCGCGCCACTTTGCTGGCTTTGTTAAAATATATAAATTCAAATAAAAATTCGCGGGCCAGATAAAATTATATACGCAGACTATTAGCAGGGTCTTAGCAGAACTGAAAACCTGTTCTACCCTTCCACCCAAATAATGCACTCAAGCCCTACCGTTCGCGACGTTCTGAGCTGCGGGGCGCGTATTTATAGTAAAATGAGATATTTTCGTATCTGTTGATTGCACACGATCTGTTTTTCTTGACTTACCTTTACGCAGTTTGCGTCAGGGCATTTCTGGTCTTTCCAGTTGATGTTTTTGCAATCCTTTTTAGTAGTGTCTAAAATAGAAGATTGGAGATCCATAAGGTAGGAAAAATAAACAATAAACAAAAATGGCCGATAGTTGTGCAACGCCCGGTCCAAGTCAGACATTGTGTGCAGTATTTTACGCAAAATGTTTGCACTTTGCATGCGTCCGGAGGTCCCAATAATTATACGTGGAAATCGAGTTAGTTAGCGGTTATATCGAGTGGTAGCGTGTGAAGTACATGTAGGGAATGCGTCCATGCAGGCAAGGAAGCAGTAAATTGTAACACAGTCCAATGACCTACCCGTCCCAGGATTTATAGTCTGCAGCGGCTGTTGCGAGTCAGCGGTTGCTGTTGGCTGAATGGTATTTCCAGCAGGAATGTTGTTAAACACGGAGTAACTCAGATCCAGTGTCACTGTTGCAAGGATAACCGAGTCGTTTGTCGAAGCACTGGGTGACACAGAGGCTGAGATTGTGCTCTCTGAAAACAAGTAAAGCAGGTATCAGATTAAGGACAGGTTCAGTATTGTTTAATCTATGAAATTGATTAATGCATTAAATAAAGAGGATGATCTAAGAGAAGGATTCCCCGTGCCCCATAAAATTTTTTGAAAGTTATTAATATTTTCGCGCCATGCTGTGAAAGTTATTTTTATATCACGTTACTCTAACTGACCAATCAGGCAGCTCAGCTATTTGGACTGGACATTCAAAAAAAATATATCATTGGAAGAGACCCATCATATAGAGGAATGCTTCTCTTAGATCATCTTCCTCTTGATTAAGTTTATAAACTATGATAACTTGGCCACGTTTTAATTATGACCATGCATGACAGTTCAATTGACGTTTCCGTGACAACCATCACGTCACTTCTGCTTTTTTTTTCTGGAGAACAGCAAATCTTGCGGGAATCTGAATAATATTTTCACGGGTAAATTCTTAAGAATCTGCCGATGCCTACATCGGGAACATGGCGCATAATTTTGCAAACTGATCGTGAAAAATGCCCCGACCAGAATTTTCGAGATGATCTTCGTCGCTCATAGCATCGCTCAAATGACGTTACAGGACGTTAATCATAGCTACATATTTTCGCTTTAATTGGAAAAATGCAGTAGCATATACTGTGAATTCTCTTTCTTTGATCAAAATGTCATTTTGTTACTACCAAAATTGACTGCAAAAATATTAGTCATAAGAAGCTAAGTTAAAACTGTGTTTCATAACAACAAGCCAAACCCCAAGTTGACATATTATTGACGGCCCACCATTAATAAAGTTTTCCGCGAAGACCAAGCAACCGCAAAGTTATATCAAACCAATCATGAATAATAAGCAAACTTATTTTAATACTCGGCCCACAGAACCAGATAACAATCTAAACGTTCGAGCTAAGGGAAGAATTAGGTTTTTTCATAAGCATTTAATTCCTTGCATTTGTACAA
>MU826836.1:500763-513568 GCA_029204205.1 Desmophyllum pertusum | reverse complement strand
GAGCCATATTTTCTGAAGTTTTTAGAACCTTTCTGTTCCGCTTTTATGAGCGTTTTTTTAGGGTTTTCGTTGGCGCTTAAGGAATTATGGGTACCTCGAGCAACTCTCACTCTTCTTCTTCATGCTCCTCTCATGGCTCTACCAAACTTCACCGCGTGCTATCCCATAAGACAACGGATAATTAAGTCACGCTGGAATTGCATAATCTTTCCAGAACGCCAGTCTTGTGTCTAGTACAAACCTTTCCATAAAGAAAACAAATCGCAGCCTCGGATCTAAATCAGAATCATCGTTGATCTTAAGACAATAAGCAGAGTCACTCGGTATAACGAAGGGACCACTCCAACATGTGACTGACAGTTTTTTGATTCTGCAAGAAAACAAACCACATTTGTGATATAGGGTGTTTTTTTTTGAGCAAGTCTTGCACAAACAAAATGCAACACAAAATATTTTAATTACCATAAAATAAAAATCTCAAAACCGAGGTACATAAGACACAACATTGACACCAAAAAATGCCTAGCAATAACCTTTGTTTATTTAGACTTTCAAGGGAGCCACGCAATGGATCTCTTTCTCAATTTTTCAACACTTCCTCGAGATACAGAAGTTGCTAGATTGGTTGTGTGATAATTTCTCGTTCTGACGAAAGAAGGAAGAAAAATAGAAACCTATGCCTTTTATATGGCATGTTATCTTACTTTATCAGTACAAATCTTCCCCAAATGAATGCTTAGAGCTGTCGAAAGAAATCGACTGGAATTGCTCAACCTCGTTCCCAGCGGGTCCCTCTCTTCTTCCCGCCAAACGGTTTCAATCGCGTTTTTGGCGGGAAGAGAGAGAGACCCTGGGGAACCGAGGTTTGTGAATTGCTTTTGGTTTTTCTTTACTACGCGCCCCACCTGCCTCCAACCAATCAGGATGCAAAACCCAAAACCAATCATGACTGATGGTCGCACGACGTTTCTTTTTTCCCCGCGTTTTTTGCGCTCGTTACGTGTATTTGCCTTTCGAGTTCTCATTGGTTTGTTTTTAAAATTGTTTTTACGTTTGTTGTGATTGGTCATTGTAATTGCCTTCAATTAGGTTACTTGGTATTTTCACGACCAACTCAAATGAAGAAGCCGCTCTAACAGCGAGTCCAAACAAACGCATGGTCATTTTCATGGTTTGATTTAAAGAAAAAATAGATGTTGTTTTCCATGAAATCATCAGTTTGTAGTCTAGTTTACGTAAAACAAAATCCACGCTACAGAGGACTCAATCATACTGTATACTGACTAGCAGTCCGTATACAAATATTCACACCTTAAAGCCTGTACAAAATTTTTAACTACAGAAACGCTTTTATTTATCGCTATGTAATTTCCTAGGTTGACGACAAGGACTTGAATCAAAAACTAAGGACGTTTTATAGTATTCAACGATACTCGAATTTTTTCTGTCATACACAAAGAATAATATAAGGATATCGCTGTAGAAGCCAGAGGGAAATCTTTTGAAGGTATTTCTTACTATTAAGTCCCCTGGTTTTCCATCTTCTCGTCGTTTTGGACATTCAATCTGTTGATGCTGTCAGTGAAAAACCTACAACCAAGTTCCAAAATAGAAAACACGTTTAATTGTACAAGACCTTCTGCCCTCAAAAACGAAATTCTGTGAACAGGTGTTGAGCTTTTTTTTCTAGCGTAAAATCTAGAAGAAAATTTCTTTTCTGCGTAATGTTTTTGTTTCTTACTTCTCCCGTAATTCTCAGCCTGGCGGTCGCGGTCAAGTCCCGTCCTGCGACGCAGGCTTACCCGGATTTCCCACGCCACAATGGGAATCCCGTTTCCCTCGCCCTATCGTTTCATACCGCCATCCCGTCAGAACTCCCCGTCCCGACCTTTACTCCACCGTGGTTGTTTTCCCGCCTCCCTACGGCTCGCGTATATACCGCGACCTTAAAGGTTGTTATAACAAGAAGGTTTAATCATTATTCAAAGTACAGGAAGAGGAAACGAAAGCTAAATAATTTTAAATCTGGTAAACTTATGCTATCTGACAAACGCTATTCTGAGAAAATGATATACATGGCAGCAGACATGGTTTGTTTATAATACCGGTAAATAGACTTTTTTTCATTTGTCCCCGTTTTTATAAAAAAATTTTTGTTATTTTATCGATACCGAGCTTCTTGGTATTTAATTTTTAATTTTGCCCACGCCGCTCGGCTTTCATACTTATTTTCCCCTGCGAAAATGTAACGCGACTTATTAAAATTAATACAATAATTGATACTCTCCTTGCGTGGGCTTTTCTAGTGACCAATAAAATTACAGGTACAAATTACCAATTTAAAATTTAAATAATTAATGAATAAAAATTAACAATGATATAAAAATCGGATAAAATAAATTACTCCTCAATTTAATCTAATATGTTTTAAAAACTCCTCCATTAAATTTTGATTTAAGTGATAGCGTTATTGGTGTGGGTCCATCCAAAAAAAAAAATTTTTAACCCGTGACAGCAGATTTCTTGATTCTTCTTCCCAGCAACCCATGGAAACATGATTCCAGAGAAGTTCCGAATCCTGGCGAGGCTGAAATAAAGCAACTAAAAACTGTTTCCACCTTTTCCCGCGGGACGCACACAGAAGCACCACCAAGGTTTTGTTTATCTATTTGGTTTTTTAAGAGCCCGGTTTAGAACCCATCAGCTCTTTCTTTAAAGTCTCAAACTTTCGTTTGAAAACATTTTTGGTTTTTATCATTTTCAGAAGTCCCTTACCCACGGCAAGAAACTTCACAACATAATTCCGCATTCCCGGGAAATTTCGATCCCTTCTCTCCTCCTGTATAATCCCTGTTAAACATGACAAAAAAGACACATTTATAACTTGTAAAAAACTTTCAATTAGCCCCCAATTTAAAACCACACACGAAACAAACTAGCTCACACACATGCCAGGTTTTTTCTACATTTTTGTTTTTCAATTGCCGTTTTTCAAACACAATTAGTATGTGATTAGAAATTAAAAATAACCAACTACTACCATTTTTCCCCGACCACGAGCCAGAGCTTTGAGCAGGTGTGCATTAATGGTGACAATAAAAATAGCCGCCAATTGCGTGGTATCTCTGAAAAAACATGAAGCACCATTTATCGGTTAGAGATTTATTTCAATTTTGCCAATAATCGCTAATTTAGAAACAAGTTGAGTAAACTTTTAAGTTAGACAAAAACTTTTAGCTTACAAAAAACTAAGTTCTTTTTTTGAAATAAACAAGATACTACGCGCGCTCTGATTGGCTCAAAACCCATTTACCATAACTCTATGGAAACATAGAAAATTGCTTCGTGTTTTTATTTCATAAAAGCAATAGAAAACGTTTTCCCTGTGTTTCCATAGAGTTATGGTAACACTCGTGAAAGTTTTGGGAGAACTCGAAATTGCTGTGGAAACACACGTTTTCCACAGCATTTCCGGCTCATTTTCCCACACTTCACTCGTGTTACCATAAACTCTATGAAAACGTTTTTCTATTTGGTATATACAAGCTATTGAATGAGCATTATTTTCACGCGACTCTGTTTGTTTTTTCAATATTTTGCAAAAATAGCTTTTCTAAAATTGAACTTTGACAGTCGTGGGAAAAGAAAGAGTTAAAAGAGATCTTCTTTAGTACAAAGGGTTGTTTACATATCAAAATAGTCTGTTTGTAAAGTAGAGCCAGCATTCTAGTTTAGAATTGGAGCTGTTAAATTTAATAAGTGGAATTTTGGCTTGCAGTGGAACTACATTGAACAGGAGTTTGAAATCAGCATTATTTCAGATGCAGTCTATAACTCAGTGAATGCCTGCATGGAAAAAATAATATTTTGTCTTGTGTGCAATATACGGTAAAATACCTCATATTTCTGAAGCCAACTGATTGTATCTGCGACAGTACAACAGTTTCACTTGACACCAGATCCTGTAGGTTTGGGGAATTAATTTCGGTATATAACTTCACAAGAGCTGTGTCAACCTCCTAAAAAAAAGCAGACAAAATTGTTAACTGCAAGAGGATACATACAGCTTTGAATGACAGAGTTTTGATTGGTTTAAAAACTCGCGCCACCTACTCAACCAATCAGATGCAAAACCAAAACCAATCACGACTTGGTCACACGCGTTTTCCCGCGCTTGGTGCCGGTTACATGTATTTTCTTCAAGTTCTTTATTGGTTCATTGTGTTGTTTTAGTTTACGTTTGTTGTGATTACTTTTGGCTTTAGTTTTACTACATACGACAAAACATGACATTAAAACAAAATCTTGGAACACACACATGAGAAAAAGAAACAAGAAGTACTGAACAGAAGAGAAGTAACAGTAAGAAGAAGTAACAAGAAAAACAAAATGTACACTAAAATTACAGAACATGAAGATAAAAGATTAACAATTAATTTGTAAACACACAGAATCAAACCTCCTTGTAGCCCAAATCTTCTGCAGACCCTCTGGTTTCCTCCTTGAAGTTTGAGGAAAATTAGAAAATGGTTTTAGCACAGCATACATCATGTATCAAGCATACAAGGTAGAAACTACAGTTGAACCTTTCTACAATGGCCACCCTGGGGGGCAGAATTAACTCGCCGTTGTAGGGAGGTTTTAATAAGAGTGAAGTGTATGTATCGGCTTATGGTCGAAACAAAAATCCAGGCAGTTGTAGGGAGATTTCATCAAGAGTAAAGTGTATATGTATTGGCTCACAGTCGGAACGAAAAATCCTGGCCATTATATAGAGGTTGCCATTAGTATGGTGGTTTGACTGTAGCTTATAAAACACATTATATCAACTTACAAGGTACTGCATCAAGAATTGCTTGGCTTCTGCTAAAAACTGCTTGCTGCCTTTCACTGTGAAACAAACCGAGACAGAACTTGTTTTCAACGCTGCTTGATGAAAAACTTAATCGGCAAGAACTGTTGAGCCCTGAATTGTTTCAGGCCTCTTTGCAATTGCTTAAATTGTAAACACAACAGTGTGAGAATCATTTATTCACTTTACACTTTCTATCAACAGTTCATAATATAAGATTTCATTTCATATCATACATATCTTTGTTAAAACATTAGAAATACAGGATTTCTAAGGTTTCTACTTAACAGAAAACACTTTTTGTCTTAAAAAAAGCAGATCGGCCAATTAATTCTTAGTAGTCTGTATTGCTAACGCCCTTTGTTCCACTCGGAACATAATGGACTAAGTCAGTCAGTCAGTCCGTATTACAAAATTCGGACCACTCAGGGAACCAATCAGAATGCTTGTTTCATCGTGGACCAGTTTGCAAGTGTTAATGCTATTTTTGTTGTTGGAGAACATTAATTTTTCAAATTGAAGAAAGCCTCAAAATAATAATTTCCTAAGATAGATCAACACCAAAGAGGTGATAATAAACCGAAAAGGAACAAGGATGGTTGAGGATGGAGAAGATTGAGACAGATTACGAATGACGAACATGAAAAAAATCTAGGCTAATTTTTTCAAGATGCACAAATAGCTACTTTAAAAAGGGAATAATCATGTACTTACCAAGGCCACTTAGTTCAACCAATTCTCTTGATGGCAAATATTTCCAGTTGGACGAGAGCAGAGACGGGAACAAAATGATCAACTGAAAAACATCAAACATGCACCCTTGGTTACAAATTACACAAATCACTAAGAAGCATTTAACACCAAGAATATGATGCATAATAATTTAGTTTGTCATAATTATAATAATCAATGATCTACCGTCATAGGCACGCTTTACACGCATTGCATGCCTAGATATGTATGATGCTATATACTTATTATGAGAAACGTGCAGTAAATACCTCTCTTGGATCCAGTCCTCCCTCTCTCATAAGACTGTCCGCCTCTGTGAAATATCCTTCTGCCATGTAAATGAAGCCAGCTTGTTGTTGAGTTCTTCTGAGAAGCTAACATAAAAGTCAAAGTGTGTCCACACTTTTGTAACTAGTAAGAGTCTGTTCCAATCAAAGGGATGGAGGAATCAGGTGTGGCTCACACTGCCGGAGCTTATCCTGGTTTCCATAGCATAAAGCGACTAGGAGTATTGCTACTCCCCTGGATGGGATGCTAGTCCATCACAAGTAACCCGCTAGCATTTTTTGTTAGGTTAACCCAATAATTTGCCGGTACCCATTTAAACTCCTGGGTGGAGACAGGCACTGTGAAAGTAAAATGTCAAGATTGCCCACGAACACAGTCAACACACTGACCACGACCAGTGCTCGAACCCAGTCCACTCAATCCTGAGTCCAACGTGCTAACCAATAGGCCACCGCCCCTCAGGGGAGGGGTGTTAAACAGAGACCAATGCACTAACCATTAGGTCATGGCACCTCAGGGGAGGGGTGTTAAACAGAGACCAATGCACCAACCATTAGGTTCATGGCACCTCAGGGGAGGGGTGTTAAACAGAGACCAATGCACCAACCATTAGGTTCATGGCACCTCAGGGGAGGGGTGTTAAACAGAGACCAATGCCATGGCACCTCAGGGGAGGGGTGTTAAACAGAGACCAATGCACCAACCATTAGGTCATGGCACCTCAGGGAGGGGTGTTAAACAGAGACCAATGCCATGGCACCTCAGGGGAGGGGTGTTAAACAGAGACCAATGCACTAACCATTAGGTCATGGCGCCTCAGGGGAGGGGTGTTAAACAGAGACCAATGCACCAACCATTAGGTCATGGCACCTCAGGGGAGGGGTGTTAAACAGAGACCAATGCCATGGCACCTCAGGGGAGGGGTGTTAAACAGAGACCAATGCACCAACCATTAGGTCACAAAACTGCAAGCAATAAAGTGCTACCAACATAAGAGTACCTTCTCGTCTCTCTGAGGCCCTGTCATGGTTTCCATGGCAAACATGAGCTAGCTGAAGAGCTTCACTGACTCTTTTCTCGTTTAACAACATCTGCACCTAATAAATATAAAATGAGTAAGAAATATTATAATGATTTTTGGTCTGAGTCAAATTTACAAAACAGTTGATCCTCCCCTCTAAGGGAACACAGGTACATGTATTTGCTAACAAGAAATATCTGCAGATATGAGCCAAGAGGGTACAAAATATAGAACAAAGTTCAGTAACAAGGGGAGAACAATTAACATTGCTGCAAATATAATGAAGTACCCTTGAACGGGTTGGCAGTCAGATTCTAAGGAAAAAATGGGGCTGGATTGGACACACCCTACGGAAACCACCAGTCCCTGACTTGGAACCCCAAGGGATGAGGAAGAGAGGGCGTCCCAAAACAACTGGTGAAGGTTCACTGTTGCTGAGGTATGTAAAGCCTTTTTGGAGCCCAGTGGCTCAAGAAGCTTGTACTTAACTCCGGTTTCTAGTGTCTAGTAGTTTTGCTATTTGCTAAGTTACCCCTGGCCAGTCTTTTTGTCAGATTGCCTAGTGCACAATAAAGTGCCATTTATACTCCAGGGAAGAGAGAGAGAGAGTGAACTGTCTTCCTCAAGAACACACTGAACACGATGACACTGGTGGTCAGCCAGGCTTTCAATGCAGAGTCCATGCAATGCACTAACTATTATGCTACAACACTGCTGGTACCCAATAACAATAATTATTATATTTATTATAGCTACCTGTTTTTTGAATGGAAGTTGCACCAAACAATACACTTCTCTCGGTGAACAAACAAACACCTGATTATCATAATTCAGTAGAAGTCTACCACCCTTCGAAAGAAAGAGCCTCAACATTAGACATATTGTGTGATACTAATCATGCTAACATTGATTTTGATGAAATCCCTAAAATGAATTTAGAACTAAAAATAACTTTCTAACCGATATATAATTTATTGAACCAGAGATATATGTACTCATGCAGGAAAATCCCAAGTTTAAAAAAACTGGCTTGGTACAGTCAACTCTCGCCTTGGGACACCCCATTACTATGGACACCCGCTATTACGGACAAAATCCAGCCCTCCACCTAGCGAAAGCTACAGAGGTTTGACTGAAAATGACTCGGGACCACTAATGTGGACTCTCGCTATTACAGACTCCAAACTACGTCCCGTAAGTATACAGTATGTATACATACTAAATAAGAAGCATTTATTTATAAACTTGTCACATGATTTATATTATAGCATATTAATTAATCTTTCTTTTTCTTCATATTATGTACCTTAAATACAAGTGACTGCTTCTGTGACTTTTGGTCCTGCCCTTATAATGCTTTAAAAACAACAACATTAATTCCATTTGAACCTGAAAGTTTGATTGAATGTAGATCGACTACAACTCCAATGTATGCAGTGGTGGATCTAGGGGAGGGGCCCAGGGGGCCCCATTTGCGAAAATACTTAAGGGCAAAAGGGCTGGAAAATTTTCCATGCCCCCACCTTATAAACAGGTCTGGATCCACCACTGGTATGTATGTATCAGGTAGTTAGTCTGACAGTTTTTAAATTGTTAAGTGACAGGAAATACAAACTAGTATTTAGTCTGTGAGTAAATAAGCCTTGGGTTAGGGATAGGGTTAGGTTAGGGTCTAATAAGCCTTGTTTAGCTTCACTTACTGGGGATCGACTATTCCCATGGGTAAGAAGATCATGTGCATTCGCACAAAATCCGGAAATTGGAATTGTTTTTCGGGTTAGGCTTATTTTGGACTTCTAATTAGGGTCAGAAATTATTGGGTATGAGAACTGTGAATGTAATATGTTAGAGGTGAGTTAAGGGTTCAGGATGTATTATATAGCAGCTGTAGTACAGTGTACCTGTGAACAGAGGATAGAGTTTGCTCCCAGTGCTACTGCATAAGGAAAGGAAAATCCTAGAGCCAGCAGTCTTTCTGACCAGCTGAGTGGTGCTCTTTGAGAGGTCCCTTCTGAGGTTACAAACATGCCCATGACATCTGTAGGGCCACTCAATAGAAATTCTTCCTGCAACATGAAAATGGGCATTTTAATTCAATCATTTTATTGCTTACAAGAAATAAATGATGAACAGGTACTTATTTTTCATATTTCTGTATAGCTTATATAAGGGCTCTGGAGACAGTGGAGATCGAATCACTTACAATTCCAACACCCATGACAAGTCCTTTTGTAAACCTCAGCCTCATAATGAAATAAACTCTTGAACCTGTGTTCAAATAATAAAAGGTTTGTAAGTTAGCACAATTTATCACTCTATGACTTGTATAGCCTGCAGTGTGTAAACAGACATCACTCTTCAGGTGCTTAAATCTTCTTAATAGGCAGATGTCTGAGATTCGACCTAAACAATTTCATACTGATGACAACTCTGCGGAGATCCATTAAGTGTCTCAGATTGGTTGATACAATTTGTATCAGATTGGTTGATACAATTTGTGCAAAAAGGAAAATTTAACTGACTGGCAGCTGACTAGTATATATCCATTTTTTTTAGTTGAACATCAGTTGAGTGACAGAAGGATTAAGCATGTGTAGAGAGACGTCTGTTAGTACAAAGATCCGATCACATGACTGCAAGTTACAGACTGAGTCACTTTACCTTGCCAGACAGAATATTCACCATACAATAACGATGCTGGTTTGCTAGAGCCACGCACACAGCTCCTCCATCAACTGCCTAAACACATTTTTCCCAAAATAAAAGAAATAAATTTACCATCAGTGCACGTCACAGGTCAGCAAAATGATAAGTATGAATGATAAGAAAAATAAATATAAGAAAACACTCACCATATGTAACGGAGGCTCCGGCAGTGGGATTTCTTTTAACGTTGTTATTTTGTCTTCAGTTATGGAGAGAATATGAACAGCTTTCTTCTTGGACAGTGCCATACAAACCTGTAAATATACACCTCAAATTTCATCAAAAATACTCTGCTATGCGTCAAATTTTTAGCTCTCTTCACGGTCGTGTTTGATATAATATTACATGTTGACTGTTGGACAAACCTCAACAGCAAAAGGGTCAAATATGTTTGGGATTATCATTTCTACAGATGGCTGTCACCTGAAAAAATATCAAAATACCAACAAATCAATATCAACAACAAGTTGATATAACCAGTTCATTTGAAGATGAATTATTACAGCTCAGGTGATCAAAACATCAGTCAACCCTACTTAACACAGTATTTTCAAGACTACTCTCACCTGGATTATTGCAAGTTAGACGAACTACAGATGAAAGTGATTTTGCATCTCTAAACATTGTGTTATTCCAGAAAATATCCATACCCCGCCCCCCCCCCCCCTCCCCATGGTTTTTTGGTTTGAACCCCTGGCCTTATACAGTACCACTCTGGACAAATAAATACTTTCCTTTAGCAATTTTGGTGTTTTTTTTGAGACCCCCCTCCCCCTCAGAATTTTATGGTATCACTTGACAGTTTCTTTAGTTGTTTTACTGAATTAGTTTAGTATAGAGACTATGAACTTAAAATGATTTATTGGTTTCACACATTTTTTTTGGCAACGACACATAAAAATAATGGACCATGCAGCCACTAGCTCCCTTGAGGGATGACTATCAATCAACAGACAAACCCTACATAGAGCCATTCACCTGGTGAGTTTTGCCAATAGTCCAGCCACGTGGGCTGGGTTACGTTTAACTTACATACTAAAATGTACTAAAGGGACACAGTACGTCCCCTCTTCTCAAACTTACCCCTTTAAATCTGTCCTTTTAAATCCTGTGGCCGAGAAACTGAAACCATAATTGAAAGGAAACTACATTGTATACAATATAACCATAACTATTTTATTTGTAACCTGCAGGAATTACATGCAGATTTGGCGAAATAGAGCTGGTGTAAGTCAATAGGGTAATCAAATTATATTTATAGCCTGCAAACGCAGATGTACATGTAATATATAAATAATTTCTGGCAGTTGGAACACGAGCCAAAAGAAAACTGGCTGGCTAATTATTAAAATATAAATCAGACATCTAGTGAATGTTTAGGGTTTTAGATAACATCAGCCACTATGTATCACTGGATGTTACCAAACCTGAAAGATTATTTTCTCCATTGACTGAGGTCATGCATGAGGAGAGGCTTATATGGACATTATTTCATAACCCATTGTGATCCTGGGCTATTGGCATGGCCAGAATGTGTGTGCGAGCGTCCGGCGTGTCCTGTGGATGCCCAATCCTGGGCGAAAATGATGAAAACATTGCACCAAAGCTTTAACAAATTTATGAAGGGACAGCCACCAAGACGACCCACTTTATTCAAATTCTAGGCTAAAAGGGCCTGTTCGTGAGTCATAATGTTGCGACAAGCTTGTATCTGTATATATATATCTTAGGCAAAAGCACCAAATAAAATAAATAAATAAAATAAAATAAAATAAAACATGTTTTGAGGACGTGAAAACAACTGTTCCCCAGACATTCTAGCATGATAGTAAGTTAGAGTGGTTGTGCCCTCTATTCTTTCAAATATTCTATACTTATTTATTACACGCAATTTTACTTTTTGTCAATTAATTATGTGGAAATACCACTGTAGTCTCAAATTATGCAATCGGATGTGATTTATTATTATAAAGGCCAATGATTGACAAATCAAGCATGCCAATAAACAGTATTGTACAATGGTAAACTGAGAATGCCTCACCCTCCAAGCCCAAACATGGAAAACATCACAAATGAACTGCCCTAACAGAGACGAAATGGCAAGACATGCATTAAGCAAAAGCTTACATACACAACAGATAATATGACTTGGCAGATTGTTTCATGGATGTCACATTTTTAATATACGTAGGCAGCCTAAAATTAGAAATTCTTGGGACGTGTTCTGAAAAATGTCACATATGGAAACCTCAAAGATCTGCCAATAATTAGCCAATGCAATAGGCTCCGCAGGCTGAGGCGATGTGGGTAAAAAGAGAAAACTGCAAGCGAAGGGGGCTCGACTGGAAGCCTGTAGTACGATTCATTTGAAGCCCACCATTCCGCCCCCTTGTAATTTACCTGTCAAACGAGCTGTTCAACGAGATGTCATTATCCTTGTTGGATGCATTGGAATGTCAATTACTGTAGCTTGTGCACCGTACATTCAGTCGGAAAATTACTAAAACTAGCGTGTTGATGGAAAAAAGCGATATAATGCAAAAGACTCTCAGGAGAAAAACGGCTCAGCTTGGCTCAATCGTGAGTGAACAAATACATGTCACAACAATATTGGCATGTGTGAAGGTTGTTATCTTGCGATTTCTGACAACGGATTTCACGCCACGTGAGGGCTAATTTCTTTCTCGTAATTCTTCTTGAACCTTAAAAACGCAATGTCAAATGCTTTTAGCTACTGTCAATTGTCGATCCACTTCCTCATGATTGAAATCAACGGCATTCCGATTTTGAGATCTGCAAATGGACAGCCTGAGTTAGTTTGCCGTTTCGTTGCTAATAAAACGGATTTCATGACCCGCCGCGTAAGGTCGCGTCGGCCTGGAAATCGGGATATCAATCAAAACTTGTCAAACAATCAGTGAATCCTTGACCAATGGAGCTTGCACCAGAATCTTGGACACGGAATGGTGGCCTTCAAAAGGAAAAATGGCGTTCTATAGGCTCCGCCGTCCCTCCCTCTCTCCGTCCAGGCTTCGACCCAGCTTCGCACGCCGTTTTCTTTTTACACCCATCCCCAAATGCAGAGCCTATTTCATAGGCTACCAATAATAGGAGCGTGTGTAAAACTTTATGACTGTTAAGAACTCACCGTCGCCAAAAGGAACAAGAAGTCTGTTTATTGCCGGGCTGTTAACAACTTGCTGTAC
>MU826836.1:455887-500263 GCA_029204205.1 Desmophyllum pertusum | reverse complement strand
AAATTTAAATGACCTAAATACGCTATCAACAAGTAAATTGAGGATACTCTACCTGATGAAGCTTTGAATTTCAATTTTCAATTATTTCTCGAACTGCGGCTACGCATCAACTTAGATAGCCTAAGAAATACTGTCTCTAATAACACCACAGTCCTCTGCTGTGAAAACCCGCTGAAGAACCCATCCATTTGTGTCTATTTTAACATACATTTTTCATTCATTTCAGTTGTCCACGCATCATCGTTTCCTATTCTCATCCATATCAGTGGGAGACTAACAGCTGCACAAGAATTGATGTGGGATATCACATTGCTAATGGATGCCATAAAGGTAACCGTCAGCTGCATTCGATCGTGATTTCCTCGTCACGACGTTTTTATATATATAACAATAGGAGTTTAACGACGAGAACGTCGCTAAATATAGTTTTAATGACTGGGCCCAGTTGTTCAAGCATGGATAGCGCTATCCACCGGATAAATCACTAATGCAACGGATAGTGTAGTTTGTTTTGTTAACACTTATCCACTGGATAGCGATTTATCCGGTGGATAGCGATATCCACCCTTTGAACAACTGGGCCCAGTGCAATAATAATAATAATAATAATAATTAAGTTCTTTTCTGCGCGTTTAAAAATCTCAACGCGCTTACAAATATGCAATCATAACTGAACTCACTAACTAACTAACTAACTAATTAATTAATTAACTAAGGGTAAAAATGATTACTAAAAAGAAATGTTTCAGTTTCTTTTTAAAATGGTTATTGTCTCAGATTGTAAAAAATAAATAAAATCATTTTAAAAATTGTTGTTTAAAAACTTTCCTAAATAAAAATGTTTTAAGGGCAGTTTTAAAAGTAGGCAGAGAAGCAGCATTTTTTAAAGTATTCGGAAGAGGGTTCCATAGTGCAGGTGCAGAGTTGGAGAAAGCACGTTGACCGTATGTCACAGAGTTCACAGTTGGGGGTGTTAAGAAGTGAGTGGAAGGAAGGGCGAAGATTACGTGATGGGCGTGCTCTGCACGTGCGTTTTAATATTGGTACATTTCTTAGCCGTCCTCTGCACACTGAATAACAACCTGAAATGGCCAACCTGAACCGTAACGGCGACTTTTTGAAGTTTCTGTTTGGATTTGAACGCTGCCTACATAATTAACTGAGGATAGTTCTGAAACTGATAAACAAACAGAATGGAACTAAAGAATCGCGAGATTCTGAAGTAAAATATAAATCCATTTTTGTAAAACCCTAAAACGGTCAAAGTCTCGGCGGGCAGATCCCCCCCCCCCCCCCCCCCCGGTCTGAATAGGGTTAATCGACGTTGTCGTCGTGGTTGCCACTCCGTATTAATTATTCGTCAGGGCTCAGTAACCCCTCTCTTCACCCAGATATATATTTAAACGACAAATTGACAGGGCTACCCCAAGGGGTAGTAAAATGCGGGGATAAGCACCACTGTGCTAGAGAAAGATTTGACAATTGTAAAATCAATTTACTTATTTTCCCGAATTTTTAGTTTTTGATGGACACGATGATCGCGAGTGTGGCAATACCTGGGTGTCATCTGGCTATAGTAAGTAAATAATTTGTCCAAGTAGATCAGGCATTTCTTGACGACATGTTTGGACATTAAGAGTTTCAGTGTTTTTTAGCAGTAGTCTCGACCAATTGTGCCTTGTGTTACACACAGTCCGTTGTATAATGTTATGTACAGTGTATTCATAAATAATGGTAATAGGACTGCGTGAAGTCCAATAGACCAATTTCGATATATTAATATTCTAACTTGGCTCCGAGGCTTAGGGGAATAAGACAAAAGAAATAGTAAAGAAATCACATCGAGGTTGAGGGATGAATAAATAATTTATTTTGTTTTATTCCCCTAAGCCTCGGAGCCAAGTTAGAATTTTAATATATCGAAATTGGCCTATTCGGTTCGGTCTAGATCTGTAATCATACGAATCATGATTGGGAGTCCAATTTGATAATCAAGTGATAGATACGTCAATTATTCATAACTATAGCAACATTTGAAAAAAAAAAATAACCATGGGTTAAATGTGTTGGTGAATATCACATAACAGTTGAGTTTGTTTTTGACAGATGCACGAGAAATTATATAATTTACTGTCTAAAACTCGAGCCGTGATTGGTTTAGAACTGTCATCAAGAGTACTCTAATTTCTCGGATTCTGTTAAAAGTATATTTGCCTCCTAGTTCTAGCCAAGATTGAACAGCTGATTTAAAATCCGTATTAATTGATCTACATTGAATTTCCCACGGAATATTTCCAGTTTGATGAAAAGTCAGTTCTCTGTTTTGAGACGGCGATGCGAAGGATTTGTTGGAGCAGGGCGCGTGTTTTCCCGCCATTCGTGACGTCATTCGTCCGTCTGTACTCTAATAGATGACAGCTCTAAACCAATCACTGCGCGAGTTTTGCACAGCAAATTATATAAATCAGTATACACGTATACAATTCTAACTTCACTATATATATAGTGGTTAATTCACGTCACTAACTCACTGTTATCTCTAACTTTAATCAAATCCCAATTGCAACCAGACGGAAGACGAGTCTTGTATGGTTATCCGTGTCCTGAGTTGCCTGTACATGATAGTCTTGGAATATATTTAAACAAAGACGGGATGCTGTATGTGAAGTAATTGGATCAGCTCGTGGCATGGATGTACGTATCTACATGAGAGTGTGTGCTTTTAAGATAGATTGTTCACGTAGTTATAGCGGTTAAGATAAATGGATAACGACCGCTCTTTTTCCTTAACCCTATTCTGTTCTGCCTTGGGTGGCGATGAGGACGGGGGGGCGGGGGAGGGAGGTAATAATGACCAAATTTCGTAACTTTTCCTTAAAATTATCCATATCGGAGAACATTTTGGTGTTAATTTTTTGGTCACGTGGCTTGACTTTTCCATGGCAACCGTGTTTTGACATAATGTCTTACCCATATTTGGTGTTTTCATAATATTTACAGTTTTTACATTATGTTTTCGGTTCAGTTTTTTTAGATGTTATGAAAAATCTTGAAATCCAAGATGGCTGATAAAACGTCATTTTGTCATGTTGTCGTAACTGACGCGTAACGGTCACCAAAAGAAACATGTTTGGATACAATACATAGCAGATAAGTTTTATTACTATAGCGTGAATACTTTTGGAGATACATGGGAGGAGTACTTCCTGACACCCACTAATTCTTTGAAAAGACTTTATTTGTCTGTTAGTTATTTCATTAAATAATTTTAAACGTATGCTGTCATATAACCTGCACGAGAAGAGAAAAGAGAGCTAATTTTTTTTTTTTTAGCTTATCAAATTTCATAATTTCGCGAATTTAATTTTTGTGACGTCATAACTTAAGTACTATACATTGTATGTTTCTACATATTATTATAAACCTATTTGTGAGAACTCTAATTTAAAAAAATACTTATCGGATGTAAATTGTATATGTTGTGGTTTAAATTTATTTTTGGTTTAAAAATTTTCAAACCAGTTTGATTTTTATTTTCTTTTGTTTAATATTCATTACCATGATCTGAAACTGGTTTGAAAAATTTTAAACCAAAAAAAATTGAACCACAACATATATCATTTGCAAATGAAGATGGTTTTCGAAACATGTTTTGCAGATTAGTCACAAAGTAATTTCATGATCAAGTCTTGTACTTCTTCGGAGTTTTGGTAACACTAATTGAACATTACATAACATTTGAACCATTTACAGACATTCTTTACGAAACGTGTAAAATGTATAAAATGTTTGAATAAAAAGGTAACCTATAACCTATAACTTTAAAAATTGAATATGAGTAGTCAGGAGTTGACATATTAAAATTAAAACGTTTTGTCACTGACTCATTGTCATAGTTGTTTAGACGTTTCGGCTAGTGCTTAAGCCTTCATCAGTAATGAAAATGGGAACGTACGTTGTTACACGCTATTTGAATAAAACGTAGCGCGAGGCTTGTGCGCGTGACCAAATAAACGTCATTCTTTGAATCGCTCATGCTCGTGCAATGCATTTGTAGGACTGAGGGATAATGATGTGATCATTTCCAGCGTCTGAATCTGTCGTAGAATGCCAGGCTTCAAGAAAAAGTCGCTCGTGGTAATTAGCCTCACGTCCAACAACGTTAACGTTTTAAAATCCATTTGATGGTTGAAATTGTGGACATGGCAAGCAACTTTAGAGTTGTAGTCGAAACAGTTTGACACTGCCTTTCTATGTTCAGTAATACGCGTCTTCAGCGGTCTTTCTGTTTGGCCATAGTATACAAAATTGCACTGTGTGCAACTGATTTTGTATACTATGCCAGATTGTGGACGGTCAGAATCGTCTTGCGCTTTAGGGCGTGGGAAAAGGCTGTTGATGGTAACTTGTGGTTTGTACGACACCCCGACCTGTTGTTGTTTCAAAACACGACCAATTCTTTCAGAAATGCCCTGTACGTATGGAAGCACTACAAAACCATTAGGTTTGACACCGGCGGGTTTTCTGGTTAACATTCTCTCGCAGTTGTTAATAAATGACAATGGTAGTTGTTTTCCCGTAGTACCGCTTTGACTCGTTGCGTTTCTTCTCGTTTTCCTTTGTTTGTTGATGGAATGTTTTTAGCCCTTAGTAGCAACGTGTTCACTACGGATCTTTTGTGACACAAAGGGTGACACGAAAGGAAATCGAGATAGCGGTCTGTATGTGTAGGTTTCCTGTAAACATCCACCTGAATTTCTGTGCCGCATCTGCTTGTAATGGTGTCTAGAAAAGGTAAGCCTTGTCCATTGGTGTTTTCTAGTTCTAATGTGAACTGTATATTTGGGTTTATTGAGTTCAGATGTTGAAACTCATCGACGTGATCCCTTTTTAGGCATGCATGACTGTCGTCAACATAACGAAACCACCATTTAGGGGGGTGAGGAGATGTGGAGATAGCTGTTTCTTCGATTTCTTCCATGACAAGGTCGGCCAGAACAGGACTGATGGGGGAACCCATGGCGCATCCAAAAATTTGTTTGTAGTGGTCGCCATCATATTTGAAGTAGTTGTTATTTAAGACAAAATCTGTAAGTTTCATAATATTGTCAACAAACAGATTGGTACGTTCTGCTAGATTCTGGTCTTGTTGTAGCCTCTCTTTGGTGATTCTTAGGGCTAAATCCACAGGTATGGAAGTAAACAAAGACTTCACGTCGAAGGAGACCATGACTTCTTCACTGGTGATGGAATATAGTTTGATTTGTTTGTTGTTGTATTAATATTTGTATTTTTTTCTAGGAAATCGTAACTTTAGTGCGCATACTCGCAACCCTTCGTTCTGTACATAAGCTTGTGATTATAATTTTATTATTATAATGCAATGCATAATTGTTGTGTTGACAATGTGAGTTTATGTAATGTAGTTTTTTTCTCACTTTTGTAATAATACATTGTGTAAATGTAAAATAAATACTATTAATATAAAAGTTTGTCAGTTTGTTATTAAAACTATCTAAACATCAATAAATGTTGGTGTGTGGGGGCGAAGCAACCAAAACTCGAATCAAATTTGCTTTTTCATTTATTGCACAGTCTATATCGGAATACACGGATTGATCGAAATATACCGTTATTAGTGAATGACAAATATACCATTTTACAGTTATGTAACTGAAATGTAACCAGGCCTCTTTATGAAACCGAGGTTTGGGTTGACAGACCAGAAACTAGTTAGCATAAGAACATAACGATTTACATATGAAAGGCAAGAAAACAAGTCAACTGAAGCCTCGCTTTTTCTCAAAGGCCTGGTAACTTACCACACACCTGTAAAATGGTCTATTGCCGAATAAGTTTCCCGCCGAAAATCAGGAAGGAATTTGTCATTAGTTGAATTAAGATTTTAAATGTGTCTGATTAATTTGTCCGCGGAACTGTTTCTTGAAACTGTTAGCAGTGTTCCTCGGGCTTCATTCTCGAACAGATTTATGAACAAAGATGACGGCGTTTTAAGCTCAATTTTCGGCGATACTTTGATAAGACAGAACATCGAAAATATAACCAAATCTATTTTTGGCGCAGAGTTACTTTAAAACATACGAAAATTTATTTCAGTGAAAATGGTCTGAGGACAAACAATGTGGAAAAAAACGTACTAAATGTGGTGCAAACCGGATCCCAATTGCCCGTTCCGAAGTTCAAAAAGGGACTGGGTACTAGTTTACCTATTGTTCAAATTACGTCATATTAAACAATTAATCCCATCACCAGAAAGATCGCATGGAAATGAGTAAGTTCACCAAGTTTGGTTATGTTACATTACATAGTAACCAGGCTGTGAGCTGTCAGAGGTCCCCCAAATCCATACAGTCTCTAATTTTTCTGATTTTTGAAAGCCTTCTACATGGTTACAATTTAACTAAACAACCTCAAACTTGGCTAAACTGACTAATTTTAATGTGATCTTTAATTTCTTGTGGCGGGCTCCAATTTTTAATTGAATTTAAATTTAAAAACTCGTCCCCAGTCTCCATTTGAACTTCGGAACGGGCAATCCATCCCGCCTGGATAGCTCAGTTGGTAGGGCACCAGTCTGCAGAGCGGGAGGTCGCGGTTTCGAATCCCGGCCGGACCACAAACCAAGGTCTTTAAATAAATGGTAAGATCATGCTGGCTGTGCTCAACGGCGTGTCCTCAGTGAGATGATCGCTTCATTGGGTGGAGACGTTAAGCCGTTGGCCTTGTCTCCTACACCTTCTCATAGTAAATTAGTAGGGGACGTTAAATAACCCACATCACTGTTCGATAAGAGTAGTGGACGTAGCCCCCGGTGTGTGGTCTGGCATTTTCATTCATTCACTTCACTTCACATGTCATGGGTTAGGTGGGGAACAACGAGATCAGCAATGGACTGATAGCGGCAGCCAGAGGCGCCTTCTATGTATGCTGACGTCCGATCTCGTTGTAAAAATACAATGTAAGCGGACACGTCTGTTGTCGGCTCATAATCCAGACAACCATCATCATCATTGTGCTTGTTGTCGCAAAATAATACAAACTCGTATTACCATCGTAAAATACATATTCTGCTGGTCTCAAGAGTAATTTACTTCACAATATATGTTATACAATACGGCTTGGATAAATGTTACCTGTGCTTTGAGTACCTATATTAAAAACAGTCCGTATACAGGTACGTAAAACTGAAACAGACACCAGCTTTAAACTTGGACATGCCCAAAAATCCAATGAAATGTAAACTGGGCTTGTAAGCAGCTGGCATCATGCAAATTATATTATTTTGGTGAACAATAATAACATATCTGTAATATATTTCCAATGCGCGTTAGGCCCAGTTCAGACGCCGAACTTTTCATGAGCCGAACTTAATTCGAATTTGGGTCGACCCAAATTAAGAAAATCGCTCCTTTTAATTTAGACGCCGAACTTAATTCGCAAAACTTAATTCTCTAAACGGTTCTTAAAGGTCAAATGCAACGAAATTTGGCATTTTTTTATTTTGTCGCGAAAACCGTTCTTTATACTAGCATCAATCATACTCAACCCTCAAAAGCTGGTTTGGGGCGATTTGTGGCGCTTATAAGGCACGAAATTCGATAATTTCCGAGAATTTCCGACGGCTTAACGAAAACGAACCAGGAATGACCGCGCTTGGAATGGAAACGAATTTGCTGTTTTTGTGATGTCATATGTGGTGAGCTTGTTTTCACGCGCGTGTTTTCGCGCGTGTTTTCAGCAATGTGTGAAGGTCGATGCGAAGAAGCTTTTACTGAATTTCTCACATTATATTGCTCTCTTATCATTGACACGTGAATGGAGAACTACGCAGTGGAATTAAAGAACTTGCATTTCTTCAAAAAGGCGAGTGCTCATTTGATTTTAACCGACAGAATTTGAGTTTGTTGTTGTTTTGGAAATCCTGAGTTTCACCGCCCGCGCTAGCTAGCTTACCGTTTTTAAATTACAATCTCCGTGTTTAGACTCAATTCCTTAGTTTTAATCATTTGCTTTTCGTTTCTCCTTTTTACTAAACAAACCTTCCGTTAAGTTTCATTCAAGAAAGAACCTAGTGATACCGGTAGTCCCGGCAGAAAATAATTCTCGACAAGTATAAATTTATAGTTGCGCCGTACGTTGAAATTGAATGCAAGCTTGAATTGAGTTTGGCGAGGCTTCGCATAAAATGAAAATTGTAAATTAATTGCCACCCGACCGAATGCAAAAATTAGATTAACACGGGAAATGAAATTGTAGAAAACTGAGGAAACAGTTTTACTCGAAAAATGCTTTCAAGAGTATTGAAGAATGAAGATTGTCCTAAAACTTGCCGGTTGCGACTTTGAATGGATTTTGTGTTAATTTGAAATAGCTTCTCATTTCAGCTGCTTTTAGTGGTGAAATTCTGTTCGAGGCAACATCGTCTGTTTTTCGCAGCTACGTACCTTTCTGTAATTACATATTTCGGTATAAGAAATTAATCGTCCGAGTTTCTTGTTATTTGGATTATAGCGACCTTGCGTTAATAAAAACAGATTTTCAAGATTTCTAGCATCACAGAACCATGCACGTAGGAAACAAATAAAAACGTTATTTGCCGGCCTTTTTATTGTAGGCTCAGATTAGAAAAGTAGTTTGTGGATCTGTCAAATCAAACCTGATACAAGAAAGTTTGCGACTTTATACCTTTAGCTTTCTGCGTTTCGCAAAGGCTGAACGTCGTGAACGACCGCATTCCGTGTTCGTCGTGCTTTTTGAAGGACATTCTTGGTCAATACTTCGCTTTATTCCATAGTTGAAAATGGTCGGTAAAGCATCAGCTTTCAGTCGAAGTCTTCGTGGCTTGAACTGAGATCCCAGGTGTGCCCTAACTCAAGATTCTGCTCGAAGCTTTCAGGGGAGAAATGCACGGAGCAAAGACGAGATGCTGCAGTTGGCGTGAAATCTTTCCTTTTCATTAATCTCACCCATTCCTTGCATCTCTTCTCGTCTTTAGGGAATGTAAAAAAGCTTACGCCTGATTTTGAACAGTTACTACAGTTAAAAGCAGCACAAAACACCATACTTGTTGATGTTTTGAAACTGCAGAATTTTGTAATTCTCGCTCTTCTCGCGGACTCGCGCGTGTATGTGACGTCATATGTGGTGAGTTTCCCATTTCCGATAATTTTCCGAAGTTTGCCCGAACTCTTCCGTTTGTGGAAGCGAAAAAAAGGCGGTTTTGAAAGTCGAATATCTCGACGACGTTTTGTCCAAATCGTTTCACACTTAAGAATATGATTATTCATAATATTCCCTATTATTTCGACTTAAAACTAATCTTTCTAAAATTTTGTTACATTTGACCTTTAAACAATTCCCAAGACCAACTTTTTCGAGAATACTGTAAAACATGACGGCCTATCGCCCTTTTTTCGTTATATTAAGAGTGATATTTGGAGGAATACAATCACTCTCTTCCGTCAGTTGACCAGTAAATATCTAAATGCTATATTTCACCATTAAGGCCATTCTTACAAACGAGTAAACTAGTTATAATAAAGTAATTTGCCTGCAGACTAGCGAATCGATTGAAAGCTAAAATACGAACAAGAGAAAATTTCCTTTTTCGCGAACTAACGTTTTATTTTTGGCGCCATTCTTGTCGTTTTCAAGCATGACTGGTCACGTCAACTGATAGCTTTCAACCAATCACAAATGCTGTTATATCGAGAAATACATTATAATAATTTATGCATTAGGTTCGGCTCATGAAAAGTTCGGCTCCTGAATCAAAGCCGTTCCAACATGTTCCAAAGCCGAAATTTTCGGCTGAGCCAGGCGAAAAGAACGGCTGAGGCGTTCTTAATTGATTCAGACGCATTGATTCGAACTTTCCATGTACTTAATTCAAGGTATTAGGCTCGGCTCATGAAAAGTTCGGCGTCTGAACTGGGCCTAACAATTAACTTAATAAAAAATATATTAAAAAATAAAAATAACTATGACAAATTTCAAAATAATAGTAGCCTAACGATATGATGCTGATAACATATTACTGCACTAATAAAACGCTCGTCTAAAGATATACGATTTGAGTGCTTGTTTAAAAGAAGTAATGGCAGAGTTTTGGTGCTGCGGCTGCAAGAGCCAGGCTGTCACAAAGTGTTGTATAAAAGTCTTGACAGCAGGGGGCTTCTAAAGAAGTTAATTGCATGTCCGATCTTCTTCTTGAAATAAGATCACATATGTACTTCGGGAGCTAGCCATGAATAGCCTTAAAAGTAATTAAAATTATCTCAAAATCTACTCAAAACTTGTATAGTATGAATAGCTACAGTAAATATACACAAAAGCTATATATGGAAATAATTTTAAGTTAAGAAATTAATTATTTATATGTCTACAGCACTCAAAAGTCACAACTTCCCAAACAAAATAGATGAATAGTCTGAATAAACAATAAGTTTGAATAAAGTGTTGTTTTTAATACTTGGACATTACTGCATGGCTTCCCAATAGAAACTCTCTTACTTTGACTATAATTGGTCTTGTTATTGTTTAGTGTGCGATTTAGAAAAAATATATAAACAAATCATAGGTGGCTTATTCCTTGTTAGAACATTGTTAATTAATTTTGTTCTTCTTTAATATATAATTCAAAGGCATTCATTTTAAACACGAAGAGAGCCCCGCCAAATTCAGTTATTTACAGGTTATCCGTGAAGGACTATCAAAGTTATATGACTATCAAACGCGTTAAGGTAAGTCGTTCTCGTTCTCGTTACGGAATTTGTTATTAATAGAAGATTAATTTCACTGAGAGCTTCTTACAGGACCAGCTGCCATGAAGTGTTTTTTATGAAGACGTGCTCGAAGATCAATTTTATTTTTTTATATGATTCATTTCTGTGGCCAAGACCCAGGCACAGAAGAAAATAATATGATTATACGAGAGTCCTGATGGTGTTTAACTGATAGCTGAGAATTGGTCAAAATTTTAACTGTTAGCTGACAAATGTCCAAAATTTTAACTGATAGCTGAGAAAGGACCAAAATTTTAACTGTTAGCTGAGAAATGACCAACATTTTAACTGTTAGCTGAGAAATGACCAAAATTTTAACTGTTAGCTGAGAAATGACCAAAATTTTAACTGTTAGCTGAGAAATGACCAAAATTTTAACTGATAGCTGAGAAATGACCAAAATTTTAACTGTTAGCTGAGAAATGACCAACATTTGAACTGATAACTGAGAATCCAGTACCCCCATCAGGACCCTCTTGTACGACTACAGCACAACGTCCTGATTGTTAGAAGTTTAACAAGTTTAAGACAACACTGACTTATAGAGTATTCTTATAGTACGGCATTTATAGAACATTTGGTTAAAATTGAGTTGTATATTTCCAAACATTTTTTATTGAAATATTCGATAAACACATTTATCAATTTGAATAATTTAATATATGGCTAACTGATGGGTGTATTCGCTTGATTGATATTATATTATGAAGAGAAAGCATCTGTGAAGTATCATTTTAAAAATACACCCATTGTAACCAAAAAGGTTAGAATGGCAGATGACATTACATATGATACAGCCTATGAAGAAAAGGTGGACCTGCTTATCTTTGTTTTGTTTTTTCATAATTAAAGTATATTCTATATATTTCTGCAAATAGCAGGTTACTATAGAAATATATTATCAACGTCAGAAAGGAAGTCAATCAAAGTCATCTTCGACGCGCGGGGTCGCATTTGTAAGCAGAAGTTTTCAAACTTAATTGCTAAGAGATACGTAAACAAACGTTAGTTTATCAGTGCAAGCCGCTACTGAATTGGCATTTAATTAAATTTTGGACCCAATCTTTATTCTCTGGCAGTTTTTTTAAAGTGCCATATAGTTTGTATTGGTTATTATTTATGCAAATGTTCGGCGAAATATAACGTCAGAAAGAAAGTATATTTTGAGTTTTGAGTTTTGATGGAGCAAACTAAAGGTACTAAATTAGCGTTCGTATTCGCATTCTTGTCTTTTCCTTCGATCAAAAAATGGATTTAAATATTTTTTGTCGGAACAAATTTCGGATGTGACTGCTTTTTCCCAAACTGCATTAATCATTAATGGCGTTTTCCAAGACTCAGATGGAGAAAAATTGACGCATTGATTCGAACTTTCCATGTACTTAATTCAAGGTATTAGGCTCGGCTCATGAAAAGTTCGGCGTCTGAACTGGGCCTAACAATTAACTTAATAAAAAATATATTAAAAAATAAAAATAACTATGACAAATTTCAAAATAATAGTAGCCTAACGATATGATGCTGATAACATATTACTGCACTAATAAAACGCTCGTCTAAAGATATACGATTTGAGTGCTTGTTTAAAAGAAGTAATGGCAGAGTTTTGGTGCTGCGGCTGCAAGAGCCAGGCTGTCACAAAGTGTTGTATAAGAGTCTTGACAGCAGGGGGCTTCTAAAGAAGTTAATTGCATGTCCGATCTTCTTCTTGAAATAAGATCACATATGTACTTCGGGAGCTAGCCATGAATAGCCTTAAAAGTAATTAAAATTATCTCAAAATCTACTCAAAACTTGTATAGTATGAATAGCTACAGTAAATATACACAAAAGCTATATATGGAAATAATTTTAAGTTAAGAAATTAATTATTTATATGTCTACAGCACTCAAAAGTCACAACTTCCCAAACAAAATAGATGAATAGTCTGAATAAACAATAAGTTTGAATAAAGTGTTGTTTTTAATACTTGGACATTACTGCATGGCTTCCCAATAGAAACTCTCTTACTTTGACTATAATTGGTCTTGTTATTGTTTAGTGTGCGATTTAGAAAAAATATATAAACAAATCATAGGTGGCTTATTCCTTGTTAGAACATTGTTAATTAATTTTGTTCTTCTTTAATATATAATTCAAAGGCATTCATTTTAAACACGAAGAGAGCCCCACCAAATTCAGTTATTTACAGGTTATCCGTGAAGGACTATCAAAGTTATATGACTATCAAACGCGTTAAGGTAAGTCGTTCTCGTTCTCGTTACGGAATTTGTTATTAATAGAAGATTAATTTCACTGAGAGCTTCTTACAGGACCAGCTGCCATGAAGTGTTTTTTATGAAGACGTGCTCGAAGATCAATTTTATTTTTTTATATGATTCATTTCTGTGGCCAAGACCCAGGCACAGAAGAAAATAATATGATTATACGAGAGTCCTGATGGTGTTTAACTGATAGCTGAGAATTGGTCAAAATTTTAACTGTTAGCTGACAAATGTCCAAAATTTTAACTGATAGCTGAGAAAGGACCAAAATTTTAACTGTTAGCTGAGAAATGACCAAAATTTTAACTGTTAGCTGAGAAATGACCAAAATTTTAACTGTTAGCTGAGAAATGACCAAAATTTTAACTGTTAGCTGAGAAATGACCAAAATTTCAACTGATAGCTGAGAAATGACCAAAATTTTAACTGTTAGCTGAGAAATGACCAACATTTGAACTGATAACTGAGAATCCAGTACCCCCATCAGGACCCTCTTGTACGACTACAGCACAACGTCCTGATTGTTAGAAGTTTAACAAGTTTAAGACAACACTGACTTATAGAGTATTCTTATAGTACGGCATTTATAGAACATTTGGTTAAAATTGAGTTGTATATTTCCAAACATTTTTTTATTGAAATATTCGATAAACACATTTATCAATTTGAATAATTTAATATATGGCTAACTGATGGGTGTATTCGCTTGATTGATATTATATTATGAAGAGAAAGCATCTGTGAAGTATCATTTTAAAAATACACCCATTGTAACCAAAAAAGGTTAGAATGGCAGATGACATTACATATGATACAGCCTATGAAGAAAAGGTGGACCTGCTTATCTTTGTTTTGTTTTTTTCATAATTAAAGTATATTCTATATATTTCTGCAAATAGCAGGTTACTATAGAAATATATTATCAACGTCAGAAAGGAAGTCAATCAAAGTCATCTTCGACGCGCGGGGTCGCATTTGTAAGCAGAAGTTTCCAAACTTAATTGCTAAGAGATACGTATACAAACGTTAGTTTATCAGTGCAAGACGCTACTGAATTGGCATTTAATTAAATTTTGGACCCAATCTTTATTCTCTGGCAGTTGTTTAAAGTGCTCTATAGTTTGTATTGGTTATTATTTATGCAAATGTTCGGCGAAATATAACGTCAGAAGGAAAGTATATTTTGAGTTTTGAGTTTTGATGGAGCAAACTAAAGGTACTAAATTAGCGTTCGTATTCGCATTCTTGTCTTTTCCTTCGATCAAAAAATGGATTTAAATATTTTTTGTCGGAACAAATTTCGGATGTGACTGCTTTTTCCCAAACTGCATTAATCATTAATGGTGTTTTCCAAGACTCAGACGGAGAAAAATAAATATTCCTTTTTATTTGTTTTTGAATTTCCTTCATAAACTGCTTAATTTTATTATGAAATGAAGTGTTGTCCAAGAACCATCGTTTGCAAGGCTTCTAAGGTAAAAGCTATGGCTGAAAGAATAACGTCTTAGAAGAAAATGTTATGTGGCATGCACCCACTCAGGAATGGATATTGTCATGTCATACTTTGAAGAGCAAAATAGGTAGGGTAAAGTCGCACTCGGACCAAATCTGACCCACATGCACACTGCGCGAGCTTACCAAGGTTTCCGTAGCACAAAGCCGACTAGGAGTATTGCTACTCCCCCTGGAGGTAATTATAGTCCATCGTAGGCTACCCCTAGCATTTTGTAGCTGGTTCCCATCTATACTTCTGGGTGGAGAGAGGCACTTTTGTAACACCCTGGCCAGCGATCGAACCATCGTGGTTCAAAAAAACAACGTGAAATGGCCACATTCTGCCTATTTTCAAGAGGGAAACCACGACGGCTAATTTTACGTATTTCTATTCGGAATTGAATGTCAATATAGACACAAATATTTGATCTAGCCAATCGTGTGATTCTTAAGTAAAATATAAATAAATTCGTAATAAGCGTTGTTCTCGGCGTTGCCGTCGTGATTGCTTAAGTTATCTGATACAAAGTAAACGTTTTAAGCAATAGAGTCCGAATTAAAGCCAAATGTTTATTTTAGGACATTTAATACAATGCTGCAGCACTATTTTGGCATTTTGGTCATTGTGATCTCTGCAAAGCTACACGAAGCCTTGGAACAATGCCATGCCTCGACATACTCAGTCTATGGTCATCACCTCTCTGGTCACGTGATTTCAACAAGTTCTGTGTCCAGTCTTTCCGAGTGTGTGATGATGTGCTCAGATGAGTTCCGCTGTAAAAGTTTGAACTTCCGCTTGAAGGGCAAGTCATGTGACTTGAACGATGCAGACAGACATACCCACCCTGAGGATTATGGACCGAAGGAAGGATCCGTGTACATGGACACTTCAAAGGTTAGTCTGTAATTTATTAAAGATAGTCCCAGTACTTTTCCCATATTTTTATAAAATCGCAGTGGTTAGTAATGGTAATAGGACTGCATGAGTGGAGTCCAAAACATTGAAATTTTGTTATCACTCGTATGATTACAGACCGAATTGGACGACAGGAAGTCATGTTACCAATTAATCATAACTATAACAAAAATCGAGGAAAAAACGTTAAACGGTTAATTGTTTTGGTGAATAAAAATATAACTGTTGAGTTTGTTTTTGACCGAGATGCATGAGCAAAGGAACCCATTCAAGTGAAACTGTCCTATTACAGCGCGCGCAAATGATGCGTACTGTCCAATAACACAGGCATGACGCGTAAACTGTCCAATAACAGGTATAAAGGCCCTTTAAATGTCCTATTAGTGCTCAAATCGGGCCTGCTGATAACCAATCAGATTCGAGAATTTTGTTATAGTTATGATTATATGATAAATATTTGTAATTTCCTGTGTGTACATGTTTACATGTATATCATATTTATAAATTTTATTCTAAATTATGTTGCTGCAAATGCAATTGGAATAATAAATAAAATATTGAAATAATAATACGAAATAATAGAATGAAATTAAAATAAATTTAAAATTATAATATATATATAATTTTTATATAATTTTAATCTAGAACAATTTCAAGTCTTGTGCGGAAATACACCAGGAATGGCCACAGGTCGAGAGTGGTTATTACTGGATAAAGATTGGGACTAGAGATGCACAAGTTTATTGTGATATGGAGAATTATGGTAAGTACAAAGCTTTCATCATTTTAATCCCGAGGTCACACAGTGAACTTAAAAAATATATTTACTGCTTTGGATTTACAATTCGTTGAATTATTAACGTAGTATACTTTATTTAAGCCCATAACGTCAGGTCCTTTCGAGAGAGAGTACAGTCCAGCTTAATAAATCATCCATCTGGGCGAAGCACCTTTTCTCTATTTCTACTCCCTGTAAAGTCTCGATCGCCAGCAATCGGGATATAAATTCGATCAATAAACACATGATACTAGCTTGGAGCAATTCGTGAGTAGCCGTTCCTGTTTCTGTTGAGATTTGATCCCGCCTGAGCTCTTTAAGGTCAAAATGATAAACCTCGCTTCGCGAGAATTTAAGAAAAGCTTTCACATCACGGTGCCCGTTATAACGAAAGATACTATGTTATATTTACATATTTAGAACTATTTTCATGCATAATTATAACTATCTGATTAAAGCTAGTTTGATTTAGCATGTTTTTGTATCCAGTAAAATATGACCCAACAAACAGGACAATAAAACGAGAAACGAAGCTGTAAAACTACTTGCAGTAAAACTGGACGTCAATCAATCAATCAAAATACTAATGTTTGAGAGGACGGCCAAAAACTAACTCTGAACTCTTGATCATCAGGCGGTGGCTGGACTTTGGCTGTGAGTATCAGTTCCAAGAATAACGACCATCTTCAAAGAGAAGTAAACAACTGCTTCAACTCAATACTGTGCGTTCCTTTTACTGAAAAGAACATCATAGCACGGAAACTAAGCGACGAGGACATACATAAACTGGCACAAACTGGAGGTAGAGTGTTAGATATTGAAAATGTTCTAATAAAATCCTAAAGCGGCCATTACGTAGACACGGCCAAAGTTTTGCCCACATTTTTTTTCTTTTATATCCACTTATGAATGATATACAATAGCCAGTTTTTGAGTTTATTTTACCTCTGTTTTTACTTTAAACGAGTCCTGGTGGCAGGTAGGAAATAAACCTCAAATATTAATTTATATCTTATATACTGGGAACTTTTAGAGTCGATATGTGGGAGACTGGTAGCAAGGACACTGTGTTTTATCAGGTATGAAATGCTAGTATGCTGCGTTTTAAGGTTTTAGAAAACCAGTTTTTAAAACCTGTCTATTAGATATATAATCTTATTCCTTTATTCCTTTAAGATTCCAAGTGGACCAGAAAATTTAGACTCTTCATGTGCTTCGAAAAGGTAAGTGTGATATTTTTTATTTCGATTTAGGTGCACTATTGTTTCATCACAATTTATTTTCTCTTGCAAATGGCCTATTATAACAGAACTGTAACATAGCGGTTATTGCGTGAATTTCATCTCCCCATTGGTGCACACTGACGTCACTGGTTTGTTTTCGAACCTCCACTAACGGACATCTCCCTAAAACGGCCACTATACTCTTCGTCCCAACTGTGCGCCGATCCATACACTAGTCTCTTATTGGACTGACTTCCTTAGAGTTAACTCTATCGCAGTTGTAGAGAGGTCCCACTGTATTTTCATACTTATTATGTATTCACATCTTATTGAACTGTTTTATTTGTAGAGTACTGGCTTTTTCACCTTGATATCGTTAAAAATCAGCGGCTTATGTTTGGACGTCATCGGTCATCTTCCGGCGAAATATCAGAAATCTTCGGTTCAATTATGGAATATTCGCAAACTTCGGAGCAATTTTGTCCTCAAAAAGAAAAAACTGACGAAAGCTTATACGATAAAATCAGTTATAAATTAGCTTCTGAGTATTTGTCTCTAATCACACGCCTTAATTTGGACCCCACTGAACATTTAATTTGAATCTATTCTTATACACTTTTCTTACTCATTTTAGCTGTCCTCGAATCATCATATCCCATTCGTATCCGTATCAGTGGGAGACTAACAGCTGTACAAGTATTGACGTGGGGTATCACATTTCTACTGGCTGTCATAGTGGTAAAGATTAACGGTCATGCAGATTATTGTCCAATTAATTTCCGTAGAATAGTTCAAAATGTGAAGCACACACGATTTGACAAACTTCCGGCGCCTCTACATTAAAACATATGACGTTTCGAGAGTGTGACCTTCACGTAATAACAAATCGATACGCTCTGACAAAAGATTAACGTTCCAAACGTTATCTGTGGGGGGCACGCTGGGTTAATGAACAAATGCTGAACGTTTTTGCGTCCCATAGTAAATCCTATTTTCAAAATTGTGAACCGCTTGTCCTGGGGAGGAGGGGGGACTCCCATATAAAAGTGACGGGGATGATCGTCGGAAATTTTGAAAAGAGCCCATAAAAGGTACCAGAATCTCGTGTTGTGGGTGTGGCTCGAATTCATTTTCACCCTTAAAAGGTACCAATTTTAAAACAAAACTAGTTCATATCCTACTTTTTTCCGGCATAATACCCAGGGACCTGAATAACTATAATAGTAGTCATTTTAGATTTTATCACCCTAAGCGGTACCAAACCGCGAATTTTAACCCCTGAAAGGTACGACGATCACACCCGTCATTTTTATAAGGGAGTCCCCCCCCCCCCCCCCCCCCGGGCCGCTTGTGAACCAAATGAATATGACTTCAAAAATGAATACGTTGCCGTGGCAACTTCAAAGGACATCAAACTGACTACTATCGCCCTTTTGATGCTAATAACTTTGAAACTAAATATGTATTTTTCTTATCGACAGAAAATGCATATTTATTTATATAATGTAGGTGGGTTCAGAGTCACCCTTATATTATGATAAAAAAATGGTGGCTTTAAACCTTAAATGAAGAAAGGTAAATCAATATTAATTTGACCAAAGCATCCGTGTCACTAAATGTTACCTGTGGTTTTAGTTTTTGATGGACATGATGATCACGAGTGTGGCAGTCCTTGGACGTCGTCTCGCTACTGTAAGTAAAACAACATGACTAAGTTAATCAGTCAATACATGATATAAAACGTATTAACTATAAGATTTGATACGTGTGGAATAAAATTATGGTTTTATTTGACACTTAACCCTATTTAGTCTGCGCTGATTTTAAACTTATGCAACTTCAAACATATTCAAGAAATAATGGTCAAATTAAACTTCTTGACTTTCCGGCTTTAAATTCACTTGGGAACATTTTAGTGTCTTTTAACTCAAAAGTTATGGTTCACGTGAATGACAGAGTCAAAGGCTGGTTACGGTTTTCTATTTTCGGTTGTAATAATGTGTGTTATTTTTTTTGCCTAGTGTAATTATTCGACAGTGCCATCAAATGATTAATTTCTGTTTATAGACCTAACCAGCACGAGTAAGAGCATTTGGACGTGAGGCGACGCGCTTGTTCCAGCCGTGGTTTTATGGCGCAAATTTCCGATTTGTTTTTCAACACTGTGATTGCGAGGATACGCTTTGATCATTAAAAAGTGCGAGAATCGCGAGAGTAGTGAGTGGAGGGGGGGGGGGGGGGGGGGGGGGGGGAGGGGAAGCAAGAAAATAATTCGGTTGAATAATCTACATATATGACTGATACGTGTTTGGCCGAAGTATAAAAATTAATAGGTAACTTTCCAAAACTTTGTCGCCCTAATAAATGATGCAAAATTGGCCATTTCCGTTTTGCCTTTTGCCTCCTTTTCAAGTCGAACCTGATGCATAAAAAAATATAACCTTTCATATAAAAATTAACGAGACTGATTTGAAAGACAATGGACGTGAAAGTAAAACTCGTTTGCATGCATATTAAAGGCATGTGCGGCAGGACTAGTTTTGAAGCACAGACAAAAAGCAACTCGGAAATGGCCTATTTATTTTGCATTATTTGATCTCGATCGATTGATTGATTGATTGATTGATGGATTGATTGATTGATTGATTGATCGATCGATCGATCGATCGATCGATCGCAACCAACCAACCAACCAACCAACCAACCAATCAATCAATCAATCAATCGATCGATCGATCGATCGATCGATCGATCGATCGATCGATCGTTCGATCGATTGATTGATTGATTGATTGGTTGGTTGGTTGGTTGGTTGGTTGGTTGTAGTGGTTAAATTGAATCACTAACTCACTGTATCTCGAACTTTAACTTAATCCTAGCCTTGCTCGCAGGCAGCCAGTGACTGGAAATTAAACGCGTCTTGTATGGGTATCCATGCCCTGAAAGGCCTACACGTATGTAATTGTAACTTCACTGTAGTAACTCACGTCACTAACTCAATGTTATCTTGAACTTTAATCAACTCCCAACCAGACAACGGAAGACGGGCCTTGTATGGTTATCCATGTGATAGTCGTGGAATATATCAAAACAATGACGGGATGCTATATGTGAAGTAACTCTATCAAGTCCATGACATGGATGTATCTTGCAGAAATATCTGAGATTTAATTGAAAAATAGATTGTTTGAGAAAGATGTTAATCAGTCAGTGAGATAAGCTACTGAAAAAAATATATTGTGCTCCAGGACAAGAGCTCCTTTTATTGTAATTGAACGGAGTAGCGTACAATTTACAGGGGCACCCAACGGATCGTTTCGGTGGAATATCTGTTCGGAAGGCCTATAATCGCCTCAGATATTCTGTTAGGGAAATGTCATCTCTTCGGAGAGATAAAAATGTCGTTTTGGGTACAAAAAAATGTCAGCTAGGATTTTCGGAAAAGGCAAAAGCAGCTCATAAACTCGGGTAATAAGATTTCCATCGCTAAAATGTTCTGAAGTTTGAAAGTTCAGCTAACGTATCCGAGCAGATACATTTTTCTTAGAGTTTAAAAATAAGCCTTTAAGCTGCACAAACAGCACAATTATAACGTAAAAACGACGTTCCCTATTTTGTCATTGGGTGCCTCTGAATTTAGGGATTTACCGGGCGAGTGGTTTTAAAATCGATTATAATTATATATATACTTCCTGAATTGTATGGCACGAGGACTACAATGCTCATCAAAAGTACCAGAGGACACTTGGCAAAATACCGCTTAGTTGCAACGTTTTTTGAAGTAAGAAGTCCCGAGCCCCCTCCCTCCGTAACAATGTTGAAATATTGTCGCAAGGTTGGATGGATAAAACTCTGTATTGCGGGGGGGGGAAATGGATGTGAAGGCAAATACCATTTGTAGTCGCAATGGTGAGTGTCCTAAGACTTTTGACAAGCATTTAATATATCAGTTTCCAAATATTCGGATCAATAGTCACAAATTAAAGTTTATGGTATATTCCATCAGTTTTACAAACAGAGAAACTACAAGAAAGGGTCCATTAAGGTAGACTTTATAAAAGTCATTTTTTTCCGATAAAAGCTGTGCGCTCCTAACTGGACTTTAGGAAGCGTCAAAGGTCGACTTTTGGCAACTCTACCATTAAAGTGGCTCACAATACTTCAGGGCGTCCCGCCTTTTTTCAACCACAACGGCGACGCCGAGGTGAACGTTGATTAAAAAATGAATTTATATGTTTCTTACGAATATCGCGATAATCCTGGTGCATTCAGTTTTCCTATCGATGTCAGAGCTATCCTCGGCTAAATATTTAAAGATTGCGCTCAATTCTAAACAGAAATTCGACAAATTCACGTTCTCCACAAAACGCAAAATTTGGTCATTTTACGTTGTTGTTTTTCACAGCAAGGCTAGGAAATGTACCAAGATGCATAACGCACGTGCAGAGTCATTGCAGTTCTCATTAAACATTTTGTTTGGTGACGTTTCTCGTTGCCGTTGTCGTCGATGAATAACATTTTGTAGAAACCTGTATGAGTTTTAAGAATGAAAAAAGTGATTTGACCTTTTGATGTTAATAACTTTAAACCTACTCGGTAAAAGTTTATATTTTTGATATATTTTCGTCAAATTGACAAAAATTGACATTTTTATGTATTCTTAAATAACAACATTTGGAAAAATGGCTGTTTTGCCAATGGACAAAAAAAATGTATCAGAAAGAAAACGTTTCATTGTTTATATTGTTCATATTGTAATATGACGAAGTTGGCTTCTTATAATGTAAATTAAAGTTAGTTTAGAGAATATTAAGAGAGAAAATAAAGATTCATTTAAGGGATTACTTTGCTGGTGTTAAAATTTATAGACTAACTCAATTAGCTCGAGATTCCTATGATGTGGTAGTTGAAGAGACGATTGAAGAGGCCGCAGGCCGAATCGACTATAATAATAATAATAAAATTTATATAGCGCCGGGAACTATCACTATCAACTATCGAATAGTCTAATTGTTTTGTGTTTGTACACGACCTCCAGCCACTGCACACGAGTAGCTCAGCCAATCAGATTATCGCATTTGCATTAGTATACTAGGAGATTTTTACTAATTAAATATAGTAATAATGGGATAAAAATCACACAATTAAAGATAAAATCCATATACCAACTGCAGTCTCTAATTCATTTCAATTTAACGTCACCATTACAGTGTGAAATAATAAGACGGGAACTCGGGAGTAAAGGAAGTGTGGCGTCTACGGGATGCGGGATGCGGGATGCGGGATGCGGGATGCGGGATGCGGGATGCGGGAAAAGGGATGCGGGAAAAGGGATGCGGGATGCGGGAAAAGGGATGCGGGAAAAGGGATGCGGGATGCGGGAAAAGGGAGGGCGAGAAGCGGGATTCTCAAGAAAGCGGAAACTCGGAGAAATCTCGCAATAGGAAAAGTACAAAGAGATGGAAGGGAACCGGACTCCCCATCATGGAATGTAAAATATATATATATCACTTTTTATAATATACTCACCACAGGATATCGTAATTTTGGACAATCTGATTGGTTCCCTACTCGAGGCATATGAGGCAATGTACCATTACTACCTTATTTGGGAATCCCGCTAATTACGATAAATATCCCATTTTTCCTCTGTTTTTTCCTTCCATTCTTTCCCCAGTAATTTTTAATTGTAATATCCTGTGGTCTACGCCTCGTTGGCTATGAGTTAATGTACGACTCGATTTCGTGGAATAATTGTTAAATATACTTGCTTCAATTATAAGATTACCTGAAAAAAGGAAGGAAAAACATAGATTATGGAAGTCGACTCAACGTTGTCATCAACGGATTAAACCAAGGACAAGAACGAGCTTTTTTGATTGGCTGACGGGATTAATAATCAGATGATAACCATTATATTGAAGATTTTCTATATTTCAAATGTAAGTCCAGTAGTTATTGCCCTTCCTATTCACAAGGACATTTCAAGTGAAATAAGCAAATAACTGGAGTGAATGACGAAAACAACCATTTTTAAAATAAAAACAAAGACTGAAAGTGCGCCATATCCTATTCTGAATACAATGAAATACCGAGCCACTGTGCATGATAAAATCTTGTTTTTGAATATCAATATTGCTTTGCAAAGCTGAGCTTTTTTACCCGACTAATTATATTCAATATATTATTAATTTGACCAGTATTAATGCCGGTTATTTACCTGTGTTGGAAACGATCATTTTCCTGAGATGTTTTTATGAGCTATTGACAATCGAAATCGGTTTTATTTTGTTGTGAATCAAGACTACTGGTTTTTCGTTTCAAATGTTTGATACGTCTGCCAACACTGGAAGCTAAAGATAACTGTCACGCGACAGGTCACGCCAGAAACTCGATTCCACCTGGCAAACAAAGCAACAATGTGAAATGCTGAACAAAATGATTCAGGGCTCTGGGCACTGGAATATTACGATCAGTATCACGCAAAAGTCTCTTGCAAAATTATAAAAGACAACACAAAATCACAGTTTGCGAAGAATTACATGTACTGAGTGCTCAATTCTCATTTCAAGGAAAATTATTATGGAAAATCACGGTTATTAAAGTCATTTTCATTAAGTCATTATTTCACATTTCACGTAAAATAAACTTTCATTTTACGGCTCACGAAAATTCCCTTTACCACCCTCTTTCTTAAATTTACCCGCGTGAATTTACCCGCGACCTGCGTAAATTACCCGCGACCCGCGTAAATTTACCCACGACCCGCGTAAATTACCCGCAACCCGCGATCCGCGCAGATTAGATACTCCAATTGTGAAGACGTCACTTCGTTCTCCGAGTGGCGCGGGACTAATTGGAAGTTTGTCAACAAAGCGATTAGCAAAAAAAAACGTTGGACCTACGAAACGTTTAAAGGTAAGACAAATTCCCTTTTTCAGTTATAGAAGAAGGCAAAACTCTGTCGTTTTACACAAAAAGCGAAATAACAGCGAATTTAATTTGCTTTTTTTTTTTTTTTTAAGTCAATTATGTCACTGAATTAGAATAATCTGTAGACATCATGAAAAGAAGCCGACCAAATAGGTGAAATAACCCTCAGGCCATTAGGAAACAGTCATCCAAAGATGGCATCACGAAGACGGGTTGGACTCTCTGGTATTTTATTCCTCTCGTTCATTCAGAGCATTTCCACTCAATGCCCTGAACCAATATACTCTGTGCACAATCACCACCTTGGCGACCATGTGATGTCAACAAGCGTGGTCTTGGACCTGTCTGACTGCAGAAAGAAGTGCTCTAAAGAGTTTTACTGCAAGAGCATCAACTACCGACTGCTTAATAAGTCATGTGATTTGAACAGTGCAGATAGATACAGCCATCCACCAGATTATGGTCCGCGAGAAGGTTATGTTTACATGGACACTGCCAACAGGCGTCGAAGAAAGGTAACTTAGTAGAGGGTCCTGATGGGGTTGAACTGATAGCTGAGAAATGACCAAAATTTCAACTGATAGCTGAGAATGAGATATGTCAAAATTAACTGATAACTGAGAAATGACCACAATTTTAACTGATAACTGAGAATCCAATACCCCATTTGGATCCTCTTAGTACGTGAAGAGGGTTTACTGGGAAACTAATTCAAGATATTATAATACAGGCTGAGAAATTTCTGAACGCTGATTGGTCAAAACGAGCTGAATTTATCTCAAATACCACTCTTGACTTGCCATATTTGGAAGAGAGTGGCATGGTATCTCAAGTCTTGAAATACCACTCTCTTCCAAATATGGCAAGTGTGACAATTGACTCTAAGAAGAAAAAAACAAGATGGCGGACATTTCTATTGTTTAGCGTGTGACTCTAAAGTGGCCATTTCAACGAGATTATCTGTCAAAGTGTCCAAAAACCTACGAATATTGAAAGCAAAACACTTTTGTGTTGTATAACTAAGCTGAACAAAGCATTTTATTGCTTAAAACGTTTCAAAACGAAGCTCCAATGACATCTGTGAAGCTACGATCGTCGTGTTACTCTGGTAGGATATTTGCCTTGTATTATAAACAAATAATAGCATGAGTTCTACATAGTATTTGGAATAATACCGGCTCGTAATATTTTCACAATTTTGAAATATTACTCGCGGTATTATTTCCAAATACTACTACAACTTCATGCTATCGCCTATACTAATACAAAATAAGCAGAGCGTCTACTGGTTAACGCGTTGGACTCCGGTAAAGATAAAATCACATGTGGAGTTCTGAACTTACTCAAAATAGGGGAGATGTGCATGTGTTTCTGAGCGAGGAAAAAGGTTCTAAATATTTGTATAGCCCTTGCAGACTTATCTTATATTTCCTGAAGGTTGGGTTCAAATCATGTTCGGAGATCAGGAAAGAATTTCCGTCTGCACAAAGTGGTTATTACTGGGTAATCATTGAACATAGGGATTCTCAAGTTTACTGTGACATGGACAACTTCGGTGAGTGAACGTTTTGTTTTTGCTCTGCACCGTTTTGAAATATTTTCTTCAAATGCGTAAACGCGTTGTTTGTTTTTTATTTGTTCGTTTGTTTGTTTGTTTGTTTGTTTGTTTGTTTGTGTTGCTTTTTCAGATGGTGGATGGACTTTGGTCGTGAGCATCAGTTCTACAAACAATGACCATCTTCAAAGAAATGCTAAACAACTGCTGGAGCTCAAAATTGTGTGTTTCAATGGGGGAACCTAAAAAATACGGCCCGAAAAATGAATGACCAGGACATTCAAAAACTGGCAGCTGCTTATGAAGGTAAAAACAGAATATCATATCCTGATGTTTCACTGGCTCCTAAGGAAAATTTATTATTACATTAGTTTAAAGTGATGTGACACAAACCATCTAATAGTACTGTAGCCTTTCAATTATCTCCCAGCCATTTTAAAGCGACAACTGTTTGATGTCCGCATTTTTTGACGTTGCCATGATAACCTTGTATCATCATTCTCGTCCCCAGATCATCCGTTTCTTTTGGTCACGTGGTTGGCGAAACGGAGGCTCAGGCCGTTACCGGATGTCCAAAAATTCCGGACATCCATTCATTAATTCGTGTTGCGCATTCATTTTTATCAGCCAATGAAAAAATTGTTTTCCTTGCGACCAGGGCTACTCGTTTCCGGCGCAAAGAATAAAAACGAGGAGCTCTGGAACGAGGATGCTCGTATCATATATCCAAATTTCCAGATATAATTCGTGGTTGTAATAATAATGTTTCCAGTTTTCAGTGGTCAGCAGCATTGCAATATTGTGCTATCTAATTTAATGTTATTATGGGTGATTTTATTATTTCAGGAACATTTAGGTTAGATGTGTTGGACATCGGAGTAACGGGCGTTTTATCAGGTTAATACATTTTTTTTTTCGATTCCCTAAGTTGTATCTTTGTTTGCTGATTAATTGCTTATATTGATTGAAAATTATGGATCGATTTTCATTTTTCGAAGACGCTTTATTGAAGATTATATTACTTAAAATTTATTTTTTGATATATATAATTAATTTCAATCAATTTCTCCAAGATTATTAAAGCTATGACTTGGAGGATATATAAACACGTCCAAAAATCTGTCTTTTGACGTTCAAACACGAGATGATGAAGTCATAAGACGTAGAAATTACGTCATGACCGCCATCTTGGATCCGCCATCTTGGATTTCTTGATTTTTCCAAAACTTCAGAAAACCACCAAAAATGTCTCAAAAGTACACAGAACCAATAAAAGAAGGCTAAAATGATCATAACAGGTAAAAGTTATTGCCAGAAAAAGTTATTTTCTTCCTTTAAAAAAAAAACATGAAAATTCCAAATTTGGAAAAAAATGCCTGTCAAAATATGTTTGTCATGTAACAACAAGTTCCGTGAACATTGATATGCCATAATTGTCATATCAAATTGTTCCCAGAAAAAATTTAGATAAAGTCGAAACGTCTGGCGACTTTTACTTCAATATTAAAAACGTTATTAACGGTCAAAGTCTCGGCGGGCAGATTCCTCCACCCCCCAATTCCCCTCCCCCCCCGGTCTGAATAGGGTTAATAATAGCATATCTTATTTACATTTTAGATTCCTCGTGGACCCGTCAATTTTGATTCTTCGTGTGATGGAGCAAAGTAAGTTATTTTAGTGTTAAAAAGGGCTACGAAGGGCTATAAATAAGTAAGGCTGAAATTCCTGATAAAAACAGTTCTGTGCACTGACTAAGGGAAAGTTCATGTTCAAATTTCACCCTTTTATGGCGCGAAATATTTCAATTATAATGTAATAATAATACGTTTGAAGTTGAGGAAGTCAGAATTTGTGTCTAAGAGAACTGACCTGCCGATAGAGGTAACCGAACGGTGTTGATTTCACAATCTTAGCTGTCCACGGATCATCAGCTCGCATTATTATTATCCTTACAAATGGGAGACCAACACCTGCACCACCATTAGTGTGGGATATCATCTGTCAATCAATCATAAAGGTAGGTTCTTTTTTCTGTCTTTCCTCTTTTTTTTTTTTTTCTTTCTCTCGGGTTACTGAGGTTTTAACTTATGAACTAATAAATAAATAAAGGGTTCTCGTTGTTGTTGTTTCTTTCTTTCTTCCTTTCTTCCCTGCTTCCTTTTCATTCATTCTAGTTCGTTGCCGCCTTTCTTCGATCTTCTTCTTTTTTTAACTTTATATCTATGGTGGTTGGTCGGTTGGTAGGAAGGTAGGTGTAGATACCTATATTTCTGTTTGTATGCCTGTTTCAGTTTGTTTGTTTATTTGTTTGTTTTTATTTATCTTCAATTTCAGTCTTATGTTTTGTTTATTTATCAACAGTCTTTGACTTTAAAGACAATGGCGAATGCGGGAATGGTGTCTGGAAATCATCTCTTTACCGTGAGTTCATACAATGAGTATATTCTAAACCTTCAGACGTACAATGTGAGGGGTGAATGCCACCCCCTATGAGGTTTTTTTTTTTCAAAATTTACTCTGGGATGCTCAAACGTTCAGTAGCTGTTCATTCATCTCTCCTTGTCAATTTCATGTGACAACTGTTTGTTCGTAGTTTTTGAAGTTGCCATGCCAAACCGCGTAATGACATGCATGTTTACCCAAATTTCGAATTTTCAGATATAATTATGTGTTTTCGTTTTCTTAAGCAACAGTATTAGTATATGTTCACATTGATTTGGAATAATTGGAATAATGTTTGCCTTTTTCTGACGTATTAAGAAAATTGTGAAATTCAAGATGGCGGAGTTAACCCATTTATTATAATTTATCATCCATTAATTTGTTTTCTCGGGCGCGATTGGTCTAAACACATCACGTGATATAACAGAACCTGGGGAATATTCGAAAGTATCCCGGCAAAGCGATATCCCCCAGTTTTTCAAAATGTTTCGTAATACATTCGCGCGCTCAGCTTTCATCCAATATAAACTGTATCGTCTAACATCAATCGTGCATATTAGCGCCAAATGGAAGTTATTGTTTATATAAAGGCACTAAACAGCGATAGAGATACAGATTGGAAGCAATGTTAAATCGAAATTACTGTGCAGGAGTTACATACGTATAATAGTTATCTTATTTTTTTATCTGATTTACAGCAACAAGTAAGCGTGGCTTGTATGGCTATCCCCGCAACAGTGTTGGAATATGGCGTAATAGAACAGGGTTGCTGTATGTAAAGTACACATGACCAGTCATCACCCACCGCACATGGATACGAAAAGGCGTCCATCTCTTCTACTGGGACAAGCATAACTATTGGATATAATAACATCGTTTTCATAACAAAACAATTGCATGCATCTTAGTTTACGTTAGCCTGCGAGCAAGCTCTCTTGGGATTTTTCTCCTACTCTCCCAAAACCCGAAGAGAGCTTGTTCGCAGGCTTAGTTTACGTCTAAGCGCAACATTTGTCCCGCGAACCCAAATGTTTTCCACATTGCTTTCAGGAAGAAACAGGGTACTCTTGCTTCACTTTTAGACAAGTTATAAAGTAGCTTACAGGTAGCATCACAGACACCCAGCGAATAAGTTTACATTTACTTTCTGATTGGCTACATCTTGAAGCTTCTATTGAGATAGCCACGCGTGTGCATTATAGTACTAGTTAATAATTAATTAATGGTGAGATTTTTCACGCGAGTTTGACACGCTTCAAACAAACTGTATTTCACGACAGTGCTAAATTATGACGCCTTATACACAAACAACGTCAGAGGCACGGTGGCCTTATGGTTAGTGCATAAATTATAATCGTTTTCCTTAAAATTCGTTTTCTCGTTTGCTCGTGCCCAAGCTCCCACGAGTCTCCTGTAGCTTAAGGTTATAGGTTTGAAAAACTCCTGTTGGAGAACTCGGAAACCTTTTTTCCGAGTACGGTGGAACCTCCATTAAAGGGATACCCTTGGGGCAAGGATAAGTGTCCCCTTATTGGAGGTGTCCCCTGAATGGAGGTTGGGCGGGGTGTTTTTAATAATTAACCACCTAAAAAATGCCTGTTTTCTTGACTTGGAATGCAGCCACTTATTTAAGCGACAAAAAATGTATGATTTAACCTCGCAAAAGCAACCTTGGACTATTTAAATTTCGATTTGACTTTTCTTGAAAAAAAAGTGGGCTGGTGAAATACACTTGAGATTGGACAATAATAATAGTCTTGTACTCATTAGCAGATTAGTTGTCCCCTTTTCATGGCGGATAAAAAGCAAGTAAAAAACAAACAAGTAAAACAAATAAAACTGTTGTATATAAAATTAAGAAAATGAAACCTAAAATGTATACAAGTTACAATGTAAGAAGAAAAACGTTCTCAGTAGCACAGCCTAACACTGACTTTGTTTTATTAAAAATAAAGACGCCTAGGTCTTCTGATTGGCTGAATATCGTCATCATCATCATCTTCATCTTCACTGCGGGATTTAGAACATCATAACACCCAGCAGCCTTTTCATTCTTCACGCAATTGACATAAGCCTCAATGCTTTCCTCCAAGTAACTCAGCGGCGAGGAACCCTGGGATAGTAAGTGATAGTGGAAGTCCCGGAGGTTGAACTTATCTCCCAGCATCCGCTGCGCGTCGATTCTGAGTTTCTTAATATGCTGTTGGCCAATCATATAAGCTGTAGCCTGACCGGGAGCGCTCTGGTACCGAGTCACTTCTTTTAAAGCAGTGTCACTTTCATCCCAAGCGTAATCTGCAAATAACTGCAGGGCTTTTTGGCGGGAAAAGCCATTATAGTGCAGACCAGAGTCGACAATTAAACGCAAGGCGCGCCAAACCTACAGTGAAGCAAAGGAAAAATTCCTCAATTCATAATAATCACATATAACTTAAATGCAATGATTACATTACTTTGATTCTTTTTTGTTTGATTGTCGTTGTTTTTTGCGCATATCCTTCAAATGTACTCATTTCAGCGAGAGAAAAAAACACTAGTTCCAGTTATGTTGATTGAATTCCACATTATGTTTCAAAATCTTAGAACAATATATGTTGCAGCTGGAAGAACAACTATTTCGGTGTTTTAGAGGAAACTGATACATGCCGAAGCTTTTTTTTCCCCAAGGCAGCCTTACCAAAATGACGTACTTTTCTCGTGACTAGCGATTTTTCCTTTAGGCAACTATTTTGCTACTCCGTGTAACTGGCAGGGTAACAAGATCAACCCACGACCAAAACACCTCAACTTTTGTTCAAAAGGAATAAAAACTCTAACATATCAAACGCTCATTTTTCATACGAGAGTCAGTAGAGTTTGGAATACCCTACCAGCCCCCATCAGGCACAAAATCGTTATCACTGGGAACATTTAAGAGTGAATGTTACCAACGGTCAGACATTTGGTGGCCACAGCCGAAAAATCAATTCTGCTCATATTCTCATGTTAGGTAGACCTTAATATGAAACAAATCACTGCATACTTTGTTTGGCTGAATATCGATTTATTTTCGAGAAAATCGATAATAACCGAATTCTGTCAAAATGCCGCTTTTGGAGCTCAAAATTTAAGGCGAATCTCGAAGCTTCGCATAGCAAAATGAAACATTCTAGGACAATAAAAACTACCAAATCTTAAAGAAACGATACCGAAATATATGTTGAAAGCAATTTGAGCAATTCTTGTCTTTCTATTTACAAAATATAATTAAATTTGTCCGACCTACTTTTAACTCGATTAAAAATAGGTCAAAACTAACCTATTATTTAAGTATGTGCTACACAAAATAATTTGCCAAAAATCTGGCTTTTGGAAGGCGAAGGGTGCTTCTTTTCGATCCCCAAAGGAATTTTTGGTGAAATGATTCAGTCCGGATGAAATCAAATTTTAAAGTTGGATAAAATGCGCTGATTCAACGGATACCGAAGAGTCTCCTAAATTAGTTCAATGTGCACATACACGCAAAACTTTAATTGTTTCGCAGTTTTATACGTTCAATCTACAACTAATTTAACATAAAACCTCTAACCTTTATGTTGTTGTATCAAAGAAGAGGGCTATAGTCCTGTAGTTGTTGCTTCCTTCGCGATAATTGCAGCTCTCTGAAAGATGACCAGCACGCCATGTTTGTTTAGTTAAGCCGTACTTCGGACGTGTTTGATGAGAAGATTCTCTGTTTCCATTTCCGTTCAACAGAGCAGGCTTCAAGTACTTTCCGCAAAAAAGTCTTTGTTTAACCATTAGTTTTGAACTGAACAGCGAACCAAATGCGTTAATTCTTGTCTTGTAGCTTCTTGTGGAATTTAATTAAGTCAGAACGGGTTTCAACTGAAATCGACAACTACATGTAAACGCAAGAAAGGAACCGGAAGTTATTTTTTATGAGGGATGGCTGGAAGAGAAGAGGGCGGGGGTATACAATATAAAAGCCTTTTTTCATTTATAGTTTCTTGTTTTATTTTTAATCTTTATTGCATAAGCGCATATTTTCTGACATTGGGAATAATTCAACTTGTTCTCCGGAAACCTGAAAAAACCCCAAATCAATCCAGGCCAAAATGGCGTATATTTCAAGTTGTATATTATTGTTATCTGCCTTGTAAGCCAGCCATAACTTTCAATAAAGTTGTAATATCATTTTTATATTTTTCGAATAATAATAGCTTTAGTCCGGTTTCGCATAGTCAAAGACCAAGACCCCTTTATATATTGAGCTACTGTATTTACTTTTCCCCACTAAATGATATAGCCCTGGTCCCGTCACGGACAGGGAGAATAACGGGTCGTCAACATATTCACAAGTTCCCCGCTTAACGTCTACGGGACGTACGTTTAGGAGGGGGTTTAGGAAGGAGGTAAGGAGGCACCGGATTTGGACATTAGTGTAGGACAGTTTTGGAGGAAAAAACAAAATGATGCATTTCTTTTTTGGACTTGCACATGTGATTGCCGGCTTGCATGTAATTCACCGCTCGCATATACAAGAATGGCTTCTTGCTTGTTAATTATTTATTTCGCACTCAGCCGTACGTGTTGTCAGCAGTGAGTGAACTAGGTTGTGTAATGATAACGGCTAAACTGATCAATTGTCTGTAATGCAAGCTACTAGAGGTCTGGTCCAACCTGGTCGATCGCACAATTTTTACAACCACACCTGCCAACTAATTCTTGTAGAATACCCATTTATTATATGCGGGCAAAATTGTTCCCACGATCAAAAAGTAGACCCTGAGCTGTCCGAAAAGTTCCAATTACGGAAGGCTAAGAGGGACCGTTGACGAACTCATTTCACCGAATTCCTTTTTGAAACATTGAACAAAATAAAACTGTTTCTATATAAAGTAGAAACATTTTTCCTTATGTCTGGCAGCAATTTTGGCTAATTTTTTTCGCTTTAAAAAAAGCCATTGTACTAAAAACTTTTTTTGCCAGTTTATGGACCTCTCTTGACCTCGACAAATATTTCCCCAATATTCGGTTGATGTCTTTCTACTTCTTCATCGCCAGATTTGTTTGTGCTGTAAGTACTTTTCACTACTGAAGCGAGAAAAAAATCCAGCTATTTGCAAAGGTGTGACTGAGGAAGTCGCCCCTTGTCAAAGATACTCAGTAGAGCCTTCGCTGTGCTTCGCTCTTCGCATTGCTTTCCATATAGTTACTCGTAGGATCAGCCCTTTGCCCGATGCGTTTCTCCAGCTTGGAACCGTGCTTCAGTATCGTAGCCACAGTGAGGTTCTTTCTTGTTAGTGCTGCTGACTTTAAGAGCCCATCCCATCGGTAGGCACTGAGTCATCATCCTCCAAACGATATCAGTCGGTATCTTCAACCCCACCCTCTTCCAGCACCCATCAAAAAATATCTCCGGTCCAGACTCGTACCCAATCGATATTTATAAGTTTTTGGGATGAGAGAAGATTGGATACGGGAGTGGATTGAGGTGCGCGGGGGGTTATGGGCTAATTTTCCCTCGTCCCCCTTTCATGATTCCCCGCGCGCCTCAACCACTCTCGTATCCAATCTTCTCTCATCCCAGAAACATATAAATAGCGACTGGGTTACGAGTCTGCCTCCGGAAGTTAGGAACGTATCTGTGCGGAAAAGTACTGAAATAGCTCAATATATGAAGGGGTCTTGGTCTTTGACTATGCGCAACCGGACTAAAGCTACTATTATTGGAAAAATATAAAAATGATATTACAACTTTATTGAAAGTTATGGCTGGCTTACAAGGCAGATAATAATAATATACAACTTGAAATATTACGCCATTTCGGCCTGGGATTGATTTGGGGGTTTTTCAGGTTTCGGGAGAAGTTGAATTATTGCCAATGTCAGAAAATATGCGCTTATGCGATAAAGATTAAAAAATAAAACAAGAAACTATAAATGAAATAAGGCTTTTATATTGTACACCCTACTCTCTTCTCTTCCAGCCATCCCTCATAAAAAATAACTTCCGGTTCCTTTCTTGCGTTTACATGTAGTTGTCGATTTCAGTTGAAACCCGTTCTGACTTAATTAAATTCCACAAGAAGCTACAAGACAAGAATTAACGCATTTGGTTCGCTGTCAGTTCAAAACTAATGGTTAATCAAATACTTTTTTACGGAAAGTACTTGAAGCCTGCTCTTTTGAACGAAAAATGGAAACAGAGAATCTTCCCATCAAACCACGTCCGAAGTACGGCTTAACTAAACAAACATGGCGTGCTGGTCATCTTCGGTGAGCCGCAATTATCGCGAAGGAAGCAACAAACGACCGGACTATAGCCTTCTTCTTTGATACAACAACATAAAGGTTAGAAGGTTTTATGTTAAATTAGTTGTAGGTTGAACGTATAAAACTGCGAAACAATTAAAGTTTTGCGTGTATGTGCACATTGAACTAATTAAAAAGACTTTTCGATATGCGTTGAATCAGCGGCATTTTATCCAACTTTAAAATTTGAATTACATCGCGCTGAATCATTTCCCCAAAAAATCCTTTGGGAATCGAAAAGAAGCACCTTCGCCTTCCAAAAGCCAGATTTTCGATGAATTATTTTGTGTAGCACATACTTAAATAAAGGTTAATTTTGACCTATTTTTAATCGAGTTAAAAGTAGGTCTGACAAATTTAATTATAATTTGTTAATAAAAAATGCCAGAATGGCTCAAATGGCTATCAAAATATCTTTCGATATCGATCTTCAAGATGTGGTAGTTTTTATTGTTCTAGAATGTTTTATTTTGTTACGCGAAGCTTCGAGATTTGCCTTAAATTTTGAGCTCCAAAAGCGGAATTTTGACCGAATTCGGTTATTATCGATTTTCTCGAAAATAAATCGATATTCAGCCAAACAAAGTATGCAGTGATTTGTTTCACATTAAGGTCTACCTAACATGAGAATATGAGCAGAATCGATTTTTCGGCTGTGGCCACAATATTTTGAAAATGTCTGACCGTTGGTAACATTCTAAGAGCCAACTTTATAACTATTACAAACATGCTCTAATCAATTTCTACGTGTCCGACAATCCTCGGACTTGGAAATCAGTCCAATCAGGCCGCAGCCTTGATCGCCTTCTAACCTGTTGTTTTTAATTAGTATTTAATTTAGACATACATACATATATATAAATATATTTTTCTAGTACTGTTCTTGGGTCCACTGTAATTGCCATGCTGTTGTGGTTGCCCTGCCTATTTGTAATATTTATTCCGTTTTCTGCTTATTTTGTTATATATATCTTAGGCGAAGCCAAATAAAATAAAAATAATAATAATAAAATAACACAGAATTACGCCAAAAATCCCAATAGACTTTCTTGGTCGATAGTATAAGCTGCTTAGACCATCGACCACCGAAAGTCTATTGGGATTTTACGAGTCTGTCCTGTCACTCAACCATTGTCAGCGCACACATGCACGCATCTGCCTTGATCTGTCCCTCTTTACTAACCTGCCATTTCAGCATGCCATATTTCGGCAAGGGTTCATCCTTATAAGTATCAGTGTCTTCATCAATCAGCGGGTTTTCAGCGTACAGTCCCCAGCCTTCAGAAAAGGCGGTGTAGGAAGATTCTTGATCCAGCCACTTGATCACTCCTCCGCAGCTGTCCCGGAAATGTTCTTCCAGACCTTGAACCTTAATTATGATTAGAAGTATTATATGTTAAGTGGAATGAGTGGTGAATAAATGAAGAAATTTTCTCAAGTCGAAATTAATACTCAGAAAATATTCTGAGCAACCCAACAGGAATCGAACCCATGACCTTCCAGGTTCCGGTTGGACGCTCTAACCACTGAGCTATGGAGGACTCATGGTGAACAAGGCCATACAACTGGTTCGTATGTAACACATGTCCTGCCATACTGCAAGGCTCAACAATGTCAAAGTGAAAATATGAATAAATGTTAAGTGGAATGAGTGACTTGGATAAAGTGAATAAATGAATAAATGCTCTCAAATCGAAATACTCCCCAACGGGAATCGAACCCATGAGCAAACATCTGGTATTAAGCTATATGCTATGCTGAGATCCAAACACTGAGATGTCCTGTGAGAATGTATTTTCTATTGAAGATAAAGATACAAACATATAACAGGAATTATATTGTCCAATCACATTCCAGTATTACTAACTGTTTTCTTTGTTTTTCACCTGTTCGACTCTTTTTTTACCAACACTCACCTGTGTGTGGTGCCCAGGTCTTCCTTCGTGCGCGTTCGTACTCCACTCCTCGTACTTGGTCCCAGGTCTCGTCCTCAAAGAAAGGTACATAATACTGGGGCGTTGCCTTTGACAGTGTTTGAAACCTCCCCAATAGCTGGCTCCCCCAGACGGGTTGAAGTCCAGAGCCATTTCTATAGGACAGTTAGGTGTTGTGTGTTTCGCACCACTGAAATGGAACATGTCAATAGTCTTGGGATCCAGTAGACTGAACAACTGCAGATTGAAAATAATATAAATGGATCTCAAGAGGGCATAACAACGTTCAATGCCACATTTTTGTTTCGTCAGAGACTACGTGTAGTCTGAGGACTAGCTGTTGTAAAATTCGGACACGATGATGTAAATTGGGAAAATCCCAGACCATCGGGAGTTTTGTTATTTCCCGACCATCCCAGATATTACACGACGCGTTAGATGTCTCCCATTGTCTCCCTGAGTCAGGCATGTCTGGGACGGTCAGGAAATAACAAAATCTTCATTGGCCTGGGATTTTCCCGATATATGAAAACCAGGCTTTATAGTCGTAATCACATGAAATTAAATTTGTATTTAAGTGAATAAAGAGGTCATCTCATGTGTACTTCACTTTAAGTTTATGTATTTAAGTTAGTCGAATTAAGTCACATATCCATATCACTGATTTTGCCTCACTAACCATGTGATCCTCTGAAAACCAGTTTTTGTATCGCCCGCCATCTTGTGGGACAGTATTTCTTTGCCACCTTCCTCATCACCGCACAGCACATGCGCGTTTTCGTCTGACTCGTTCTTTGGAATGTCCTCCTCGACAAAGTACATATCAGAATGGTTCATTCTCGTAATGAACCTATCTTTAGCTGTAATCGTTATCTGTTTCTTGAGTCACCAATCGTGCTATCTCCAGAACCTGTTTACGTCAGGGCATAAAGAGTAACAATTATTGTAAGAAATAACATGATTATACAGTCATCCAATGGATTACAGTGTCGAAAATAATTCGGATTTTCTTTGGATTTGCTTTACTGCCGCTCCGTGATCGCGACAACTACTCAATCATCAGATGCAAAACCAAATCCAATCGCGACTTGTTCGCGCGCGTTTTCCATTTTCCCGCCGGTTACGTGTATTTGCGTCAAGTTCTCATTGTGATGTTTATGTTTGTTTGTGATTAGCCATTTGTAATTGCTTTGGTTTTCGGTTTACGACACTCAGCAGCCTTATGCATGTCTACGCCGGTTAGACTAGCAAATTTCACCACCAATCCTATCTGTCGAATTCCCAAAGCATTAAAAAGATGAAAAGAATAACCACGTGTAAATAGTATGCACATGCCAGAGGTTGAGAAGAATTTCGTGTAAACGAGTCCTTGGTGGTGAATTTAAGCAACTGACGTCATCATGCATAAGGCCTAAGTTTGGTTTATGGTACAAAAGATTCCATCTAAGGTAAAAGCTCGATAAACTGAATCAGCATTTTATCCGTTTGCTTTTTATACTCTTTCAACTGTGCTTTTTCATTCCCTTCACTACCACGGAAGGTATTGTTTTCTATTTGTTTCTATCATATAACGACCTACAACGGCCGGTATTTCACTGTGAATATGCGATACGGCAAATATACCTTGATAATCGGAACTTCTAATAATAACTACTTGTGTTTATAATTTATTAGGGCCCAGCAACATTTTCAACTGAAAAACAAACTCACAGAAAAGATGAGAAACGGAGTATCAATTTCTATTATATTCAACACCACTCACCTGGGGATAAAGGTTCATTTCAACATGTTAAATCGCACAGTGTGATGTATTGTCATCCGGGGACATGGGTATTTGTTTTGTGAAATAAGACACGATTCTGGTTGATAAGACTATATTTCGCGTTCAGGCGGTTCTCGCTGTTGGTAGTGCGACTTGTTGGTCGGTCTTGACATTGTCCATGCGGTATTAGATTGACATACACGAAGGAAAGAAAGGAAGGAGGTAGCGAGACCGCGCTGGACACATTACTGGGGACACAATGGCTGTAATGGTGATCTTTCTGAGATATCTAAACATGAGAATAAAATGAAAACGATGTTAACTATTCATCAGATATACAAATCAATAATAGCCATTGGATGTTTATAAACTATCAAGTACTTGCAAAAACACTGTCGCAAATATAATGTCAGAATGATAAGTTGGGGGACTAGCTAAAAATTTAAGCCTGCGTCGCAAGACGAAGAACTCAGACGGACTATACCGCGGTTGAGTTCAGGGTCTGCGACGCAGGCTGAAAGGCTAAATTAGTACGGTTCTCTTTAAACATTTTCCCTCTCCATTTCCAATAATAAAAATTTTTGAAAGAGAGAAACATGGGTGATATTTCACTTATTTGGTGTTTCTCTACCTTAGGTGCAACCTATTAGTTCGAGGCTTTTTCTTCGAATTGGAAGTAATGTTATTCGTTTGCAAAAAAAAAATAAGGTGGAAATTCTGTAGAATTCTTCTTCCGGGTTTTTTTTATGTTTTAAAAAAAAAATAACGTATTTCCAGTCGTCAATTTAGACTTGACTTTTACTTAAGAACGGCATTTTGGGGTACGGATCATCTGGATTTTAAACTAGTTTTTTGATCAACATAAGATTTGAAGTGTATTTACAAACTTTCTCGTATATGCCTATAGGGCCCAAAATTTGGATCTGTTCCGAATTTGTTTTCTTGCCTTCTTTTTTTCTTTTTCGTTTGTGTTAACGGACTCTGTATCAGCTTTCTTTCAGCTTCAAAAGTTCTGCAACTAAACATGATTCACAAAAATGACTGCGAAAGAGTTACAAGCAAATCAAGTATTTACTTACGTGATAAAAGTCACGTCCGATGGGTTTTCCAACGTTGTCAACAGAAAGCCATCCTCTCAAGGACTAGTTCACGGACATTTCCATATTTGCTTTTCCCATGATTTGGCTTTCATCGGTTAAATTTCCCGTGAATTGGGATTCTTAAAGAAACTCGGGTTTTGCCATGCAAAAGACGTTTGAGCAAAATATTCTTCCAAGATTCCTTTAAAAGATGGGGTGGGGGAAGGAAGCAAGAAGTGACATTAAAAAAAAAAAAAGGAAATTAAACAGCTTACAAGTACTGACATGAATATGATCAATTGATTTTCATTTGATGGACACGTGAGTAGTACACCCTTGGCAATAAAGGACCTTACCATTGAGCTCCCTCTTGATTGATATATATCTGACGAAAAGGACGGCTGGGGGGTTGAAATCCATTGATCCCAAGCTTTGCATTCTTCCCCACTGGAAGCCGCACCGATTCCAATCCCAAAAACACCATAAGCTCCACCATGGTCTTTCCCTGTTCTTCAGAACCACTTGAAAATGTTTTTCTGTTTAATTTTCCTGCCAGGTATATTTCCTTTTGAAGATTTTTCCCAATTCATTTTGGTATGGTTTGTTTGGCTTGAAGTGATAAAGGACCTGTCCTTGATATCATATAGGCGTTGTCGCACATAGAGGCCGTTGTCAACCACCAACAGATTTGGGGCCCATTAAGGAAAAATCACCAGCCGTAATAATTGTACATCAATAAAGATAGCGGGTGCATATTCAACACGGGCGTGTTAAAAAGCGAAGGATAAGGAAATTAAACTACCAGACGAGGGCGAGATGAAACAAGAGTGGTTAAAGAATTAATCTCGTTTAGCCTCGATGGGGTTTCCAAAAAAACATGTTGTAGAATTAGTGCTTGACTTGTGGGCCAAGGGCTTTTTCCTCTCCTTAACTTTGCCGCTGCGATGAAATTTGGGTGGCCCTTCAGGTTTTAATGCGCCTCAAGCACTCTATCTGTTGTTTTACTTCATCAAGAAGGGCCAATCCATGCTTCATCAGTTATGCAGCATTTGATGTTTGTTTTGGGGACGGGTTTTATAAGGAAGCGATATTTTTTTCTCGTATTTTTCAGACGGTGACACCCCTCGGCTTGTTTGTAAGCGATTTTTAAATTTGGGTGAACCGTGTAATTAGCCTGTAATATCTATCTTGTACTTTTCTGGAGAAACGTGTCCAATCCAAGCCCCACTGCGTGGCCGGCCCATCGTTTCGAGTATAATGAAACATCTGATTCCGATGTAACTGAGTCATAGTGAGGAGACAACTCCCTCATCACTGGTGTGTCACGTTGTGTCACGTTGTCAGAAGTTACGATTTCACAGTGAGTGAGACCAAATAAGACCAGTGAACTGCCAGGAAACCGCGCGCTAACACCAACCTGAGGGATTTAATGCGCCCATGACAATGAAACAATAGCAAAGACCCGCTTAACGTGAACTAGTCTTTCTACGTCAGTCCTACAAAGACGCAAAGAAGAAACCACAGACCTTAAAGTGAGAATCTAAGCAGCGCGACACGCCGCGATTTAAATTACTATGTCGAGAAGGGAAAAGCCCCTCGGCAGTATATGTTTTTTATATGAATTTCTTGTACCAGGAATCGAATTTCATTTGGAAAAGTTGAGTTTTTAACTGAAGGGGTTTTTAACTGAGGAAGGAGGAAAAGGAAGGGGAAACCGAAGCAAAAGGAAAAGAAATCGGGAAGAAAACCCTCGGAGAAAGCAGGGCGAGAACCGAAAGCAGCGAGTTAGACCGGACGACACAAGCTCAACCCTTCATCCCTAAAAAAAAAAAAATTGCACTTTTCGTATTTCGTGCTTTGATGCCCTTGTCTTTTCCCTGCATGTCGATCGATCGAAGGAGGTTTACGCCAGACAATATTTTATGAGTTTGTGCGATCGAAAAACGTCTCGGGAAAAATTTAAGTTGACTTGTGCATGGTAGGGTAAATATTGATAAAGTTTTCTTGTAGTTGTGTCTTCCTTCGGTCGTCACGTAACCCTGAGGAGAAGCGTTTGCGTGGACGACCCCCAACGTCCTCGCGAAGGAGACTACGTCGTACTGTAGTATGTAGCCTGATTTATCTGACGTTTTGCCAAATGTGGCCAAGGTTTCGTCCAGTGGGCAAACCAACGGATGCGTTTTTTCGGTGTATTGTAATAATCTGTTCGGAAGGAAGGCCCTATAATCTCCTAGGATATTCGGTTAGGGAAATGTCCATCCTCGAACTTTCCTTAATATTGACAAATTACATGCCTTTTTTTGTATTTTCGGAGAGTTTTTTAAGAGTTTGAGTTTGAAAGTTCAGCTAGACGTAATACCGAACCGATACATTTTTCTTAGCGTTTTAAAACTACAGCCATTGCATTGCACAAAACAGCATAAGTTCTATACACGTTAAAGAACGGACGTTTCCGACACCTAAACAGAGAAAATTTTTGTCGTTGGTTTGCCCCTGGTCGTGCTCTCCCCGAAAACGGGCCTCCTCCGCTGCGGTTGGAACGCGGACGGAACACGCTACCAGTCCTGGGATGATAAATCGGGCTACATTGGCTCGATTTTATACTTGAGGGACGGATAATACCGGTCCAGACTAATCATCCCAGTCTGGTAGTTGATATAATCCCGTCTGTGTATTTATAAATACGGGCAAAACAGACCGGATAATCCCGTTCCAGATACTAATCAATGCCGTCTGGTAGTTGATAAAATCCGTCGTTTGTGTATAAATTAGCGGCAAAACAGACGGATTATTCCGTCAGGACTAATCATCCAAAAAAGTTCTTCGGGTAGTTTGATAATCCGTCGTCTGTGTTATAAAAAATACGGTCAAACAAGACGGATTATCCGTCCATATGAACTATCTGACTAAGTTCGTCCCCGGGGATTCCTATCTTAGGCAGACGACACGAACTACGTAGATAGTTCAGTTTGGCCGTTATTTATACACAGACGGAACGAGCGGATGATTTGCCTCCTTGATGGATATACTCTGTCCTCTAGTATAATTTTAAAATAGATAAGCTTCACTGACACATGAAGGTGTTGGAAAGAAACTGTTCCCTTCCAAGCCCAGTTCAGTACGCCCGTTACCGTATTCACATGAGCACGCATCAAATTTCCGATGAATTAAGTTTCATGCCGATGGTTACGGCGTCTGAAAATCAATTCGGAACCGGCTAGTAGATCAATTCGGAACGGATCGGCTCAAGCCGTTTCTTCCCGCTCTGGCTCAGCCGGGAGCGGAGAATTAAGGAATAACGGCTGTGGGAACCGGCTTTGAATTCAGACGCCGAACTTCACATGAAGCCCGAAACAAATGCAATTAATTATTCATATATTGTGGAATTTTTTTCAATATATAACAGACAAATTTTGAATTAGGCTCGGCGTCTGAATCAATGTCAACCGGTCCTAAAATTAATTTGAGGTCGTCCTAAATTCGAATTTCGATTTCGGGCTCCATGTGAAAGTAGGCCGTCGATTGAATCCGTGGAGGGGGCACTAACGAGCGATTTTGCCTTACACGGAATCTTCGTCTGCGACGAGGAGGCACACAAATGATGAACAAACAGGGTTATAACAAACTGTGGAGCCGGGGGGGGGGGTCTGTACCATGCACGCACTGGGCCCCCACAGGTATCCCCCCAAGCTCTATACTAGTATGGAGTGGTAAACTACCTAAATGACCTGACCTTTGTTTCAGCTGAGCCGACGCATATTTGAGCGTCACAGGGGGGGGGGGGTTGGCGATAATGTAATTAGTTGGTCATGTGTTTTTTTAGGTCCATTGGAAGCGATTATTAGGGAGTATACTTTCCGTTTTTCACTTTCTTCTTCGTACGTACCACTAGAAAAAAAGTCCTACCACCCTCTAACAATCGCTTCCAATGTACCTTAAAACCTACTCACCTTAAAGAGAGTGCAAACGCACAAAGAGCGCTGCAAATCGAGAGTCGTAAGAAAAGGAGCGTGTCTGATGTCCGGTATAGAGTTAATATTTTTATTCAAAACATCGCGGTCACCGGATATCTCTTGTCTTTGCATATTTCAAGTAAGTAACTCGAAGCAACGGTCGTTGTTTTTATTGTCAGCTCACGTGGGCCCAGTCACATGAGAACTTGGGCAACCTTAATTCTCACATGTATCACTTATCTTAAACGCCTAGAACTGACCACTGGTTACCGTGTCGCTCAAACGACCGCTCAGCTGGGATAAAAAAACATCTATAAAAAAAAAAAAACAAAAAAAAAAAAAAAAATAAAAAAAAACAAAGGTCAAGTCAACCATGTTATAGTTTTTTTATAGCACATCTTGTGCAACGGTCGAAAGACATAACTCACGACGCAGAGATTCGAACCTTCTAAGAAAGTAAGGGATTTTAAACCCCGTAACTAAGTTACCTCAATCTTGGGCGGATGAATGAATGATGATGAGTATGACAACACGGGTTGGTAGATGGCGAAACTGTGAGCTTAGATTCTGTACCATGCCCAACTGGCCCGCGTGAAAAACGCCTCCCACAAATGTATAACTGAGCAGGATGGGGTCTTATTATAGTATAACTGCACATGAGTGTACTTGCTATCTCAGAGTTTTGTTAGTCAAGGCAATAAACCATGTACCCCACAGCATGCAATACACAATTTTCATAGATTACGTCCGTGTTTTCGGGTTTTGTCTCGTTCGTTTTAACCCTTTGTACTGGGACGTCTGGTTATCCTTCAAATTCCGCATACCAGCTAGAAGAAGCTCCCCTTTTTGTGATTAGAGGCGGCAGAGAGGTTTATCGTCGTATATGAAATTCATGGTTTGTACCGGCAAATTTAATGTTTATCTTGGTGCATGTTGTAAA
>MU826836.1:322500-455387 GCA_029204205.1 Desmophyllum pertusum | reverse complement strand
TTCTTTGAAGATTTTCCAAGCTTTTTGTATGTTGTTTGGCTTGAAGTGATAAAGACTGGCCTTGATATCATATAGGCGTTGTCGCACGTAGAGGCTGCCAAACACCACAGATTGGGGCCCATTAAGGAAAATCACCAGCGTAATAATTGAATCATACGATGGGGTTTCCAAAAAAACATGTTGTAGATAGGACTGACTTGAATGGGACTAAGGATTATTTCCTACTCACGTGGCTTCAGGTTTTAATGCGCCTCAAACTCTATCTTGTTTATCTCATGTCAAGAAGGGCCAATCCATGCTTCATCAGTTATGCAGCTTGATGTTGTTTTCTGGGGACGGGTTTTATAAGAACGAGATTTTTTATCGTATTTCAGACGGGTGACACCCCTACGGCTTGTTTTAAGCGATTTTTAAATTTGGTGGAACCGTGTAATTAGTCTGTTGTAATAGCCTATCTTGTACTTTCTGGAGAAACGTGTCCAATCCAAGCCCCACTGCGTGGACGGCCATCGTTTCGAGTATGAATGAAATTTCTGATTCCGATGTACTGAGTCATAGTGGGAGACAACTCTCATCACATGGTGTGTCACGTTGTGTCACGTTGTCAGAAGTTACGATCTCCTAGTGATGAGACCAAATAAGACCAGTGAACGCGCCAGGAAACCCCGCGCTAAACACCCCAACAGGGGGATTTAATGCGCATGACAATGAAACAATAGCAAAGACCCGCTTAACGTTGAACTAGTCTTTCTACGTCAGTCCTCTAGAAAAGACGCAAAGAAGAAGACACAGACCTTAAAGTGATCAATCTACACAGCGCGACACGCCGCGAATAATTTAATTAAATACTATGTCTGAGAAGGGGAAAGCCACTCGGCAGTATATGTTTTTATATGAATTCTTGTCCAGGATATCGAATTTTAATTTGGAACAAGTTGAGTTTTTAACTGAAGGGGTTTTTAACTGAGGAAGGAGGAAAAGGAAGGGGAAAACGAAGCAAACCGGAAAAGAAATCGGAAGAAAACCATCGGAGAAAGCAGGGCGAGAACCGAAGGCAGCGAGAAGGACCCCGGACGACCAAACTCAACCCTCATCCCCAAAAAAAAAAAAATGCCTTTTTTCGTCTTTCGTGCTTGATCCCCTTGTCTTTTCCCTGCATGTCGATCGATCGAAGGAGGTTTACGCCAGACAATATTTTATAGTTAGTGCGATCGAGAAAACGTCTCGATTTAAGTGACTTGTGCATGGTAGGGTAATTGATAAAGTTTTCTCATTGTAGGTGGTCTTCCTTCGGTTGTCACGTAACCCTGAGGAGAAGACGTTTGCGTGGACGACCCCCAACGGCTGTCGAAGGAGACTATCGTCTTACAGTAGATGTAGCCTGATTTATCTGACGGTTCGGCAATTGCAAGGTCGTCAGTGGGCAAAACAACGGATCGTTTCGGTGTATTGTAATAATTCTGTTCGGAAGGAAGGCCTATAATCTTCCTAGGATATTCGGGTTAGGGAAATGTCCATCTCGATATTGTTTTAATATGGGGAAAATTAATGCCTTTGTTTTTCGGAGAGTTTTTTAAGAGTTGAAATTTGAAAGTTCCGCCTACACGTATACCGAACAGATAGCATTTTTCATTTAGCGTTTTAAAAATAGCCCCATTGAACTGCAGCAAAACAGCTAAGTCTATACGTAAAAACGGACGTTTCCGACACGCTACAGGGAAAAATTTTGTCGTTGGTTTGCCCCTGGTCGTGCTCTCCCAAGGAAAACGGGCCTCCTCCCTGCGGTTGGAACGCGGACGGAACACCCCCCGTCCTGGGATTTTAAATCGGGCTACATTGGCTCCGATTTATACTGAGGGACGGATAATACCGTCCAAACTAATCCTCCGTTCGGGTAGTTGATATCCGTCTTCTGTGTATTTATAAATACGGGCAAAACAGACCGGATAATTTCCGTTCCAGAATAATCGTCTCCGTCTGGTAGTTGATAATCCGTCCGTCGGTGTATAAATTACGGGCAAAACAGACGGATTATTCCGTCCAGACTAATCATCCGTCCTGGTAGTTGATAATCCGTCTGTGTATAAATACGGGCAAACAGACGGATTATCCGTCCAGATGAACTATCTGCTAAGTTCGTCCCCGGGTTCATTCTTGGCAGACGAACTACGTAGATAGTTCGTTGGCCGTTTTTATACACAGACGGACAGACGGATGATTCCTCTTGATGGATTATCTGTCTCTAGTATAATTTAAAATAGATCAGCTTCACTGACACATGAGTGGAAAGAACTTTCCCTTAGGCCCAGTTCAGACGCCGTACTTTCACATGAGCCGAATCAAATTCGATGAATTAAGTTCATGCGAGGTACGGCGTCTGAATCAATTCGGAACGGCTAGATGAATTCGGAACGGATCGGCTCAGCCGTTCTTCCCGCCTGGCTCAGCCGGGAATAACGGCTGTGGGACCGGCTTTGATTCAGACGCCGAACTTCACATGAGCCGAAACAAATGCATGAATTATTATAATGTATTTTTCAATATTAACAGCAATTTTTGAATTAAGCTCGGCGTCCTGAATCAATTTCACCGGTCTAAATTAATTTGGGTCGGCCTAAATTCGAAATTCGATTCGGCTCATGTGAAGTACGGCGTCTGAACTGGGCCTAAGTTACCTTTCAATCTTGGGAGGAAATGATGAACAACAGGTAGAACAAACTGTGAGCGTCTGTACCATGCACCACTGGCCCACAGGTATCCCAAGCTCTATTATATGAGTGTAAACTATAAATGACCTGACCTTTGTTTCAGCTGAGCGGTAATTTGAGCGTCACCGTTGCGTAATAGTGTCATGTGTTTTTAGGTCCATTGGAAGCGATTTTAGGGAGTTTTAGTTTCACTCTTTCAAAAAAAAAACTCCCTAAAATCGCTTCCAATGGACCTTAAAACCAAACATGACACAAACAGACAAGAAAAGGAGTTGAGGTGAGTAATTTTTATTCAAAAATCGCTCATATTGTTTAAATTCAAGTAAGAAACGTTTTTCCCCATACAAACCCTTATAATTTCACTATTACGCAACGGTTACCGTGACGCTCAAATTACCGCTCAGCTGAAACAAAGGTCAAGTCATTTATAGTTTTTAATACACTCATATATAGAGATTCACATAGAAGTAAGGGTTAACCGTACCTAAGTTACCTTCAATCTTGGGAGGATGATGATGATGATGATGATGACAACACGGGTAGAGCAAACTGTGAGCTTCTGTACCATGCACCACTGGCCCGCGTGAAAAACGACTCCAAAATGTAAACTGAGCAGAGGTTATTATAATAACGCAATGAGTGGTTTTGCTTCTCAGTTTGTTAGTCAAGCAATGTCACAGCATGCAATACACAATTTCATAGATTACGTCGTGTTTCCGGGTTTTGTCGTCGTTTGAACCTTTGTACTGAGTTGTTTCAATTCGTACCAGCTAGAAGCTCCCGGTGAGAGCGGGGAGAGGGTTATCGTCGTAAAAAATTCATGGTTTGTACCGATTAAGTTATTTCATTGTAAAATTATCAGCATTAAAGTTATTTAGGGTATTTAAGCCGGAAAAAGTATGTCAAAATACAGTTTTGTCGTATAATTGGTATCGAGATTGGTACCTCTTAGGGTGAAAACGAATTACAGTCCACACCACAAAACGAGATGCTGGAACCTTTAGGGGGTTCCTTGATCACCCCCGTCACTTTGATATCGGGGGTCCCCTACCAGCTAGTTTTATCTACTTTTAGCTAGGTTTAGCTACCAGTCGTTTTACTTTTACAAACTCTAGAACGTCTTGCCAGAATTACACGTTCATGAATTTGAGAGGTGATCCCAGCAAAACGCAACAGGATGCAAATTGTACTTTATTTTAGGCTAATTAGGCTATGTTCGGCCTACAAGTTACTTTGCAATTTTGTTGCACAAAACAGTGCCTTGTGTAACTGCCATTAATCAAAATATGTCGCAACAACTTAGTTCTGATTTTCTCAGTGTGACATCTCTTAATAACAACACGATATAACAACAGCAAACCTCAACAGCAGCAGCAACAACGTATGTCCGTACACACGATTAAAACCGACTATAAAAAACTAGAGGAAAATGCTTGGCATTGATCCACCTAACGACTTCCAGTGGTACAACACATACCTGAGTCGACCTGAGGTTTCTCCGAAAGATTGGCGCTACAGTAGTCAACTGCCTAGGCTATATCGCCAAGTACTGACCAATGAACGTCTGAAAACAGAAAGCATTTTAATATAATATGTAGCCTCCTACGCAGACTTTCTTTGGGGGAGGAAAGATTGCGTGACGAGCCCAAAGAAAGTCTGCGTAGGAGGCTATATAATATGCGGCTTTGGTACAAAAACAAACATTTTCACTTGTGTACATTAAATCTTTCTATTGCTTGTTGTAACTAACACATTTGATCGCGTTCAACCTTAATCTATTTACCAATAGTATTGTAATAAGCTGCGTTACAAGAATCGAATATTTGTATTTTCTGTGCTTTGCCACTTTTTAGTTTGCTTACTGTAATAATTAAAAATAATGCATATAAAGCTTTTTTCTGTTCGTTTCGTTTTAATAGAATTCTTAAACAACGTTCGTGATATTCTAATATCCACCATAACTATACGACTTCTTATGTGATATATTGTCAAAAAAGAAGTGAGGGAGAATTTTTACAGTTTCTAAATTTTTAAATTATTCTCAAGTTTAAAAAAAAGTAATTCGAGGTAAATCCTATTCAAAAAAGCATTATACCTAGGATACGGAAGATAACTCAATATGTGTTTATGTACTTTTGATCAGAAATAATGATGCCTTCTGGTTGGTTGATAACGATCATCCTCCATTACGTCATCATCCTCTGCATCTTCGTCTTTCACTGCAGGATTTAGAACGTCATAACACCCAGCAGCCTTTTCGTTCTTCACGCACTTGACATAAGCCTCAATGCTCTCCTCCAAGTAACTCAGCGGCGAGGAACCCTGGGATAGTAAGTGATAGTGGAAGTCCGGAGGTTGAACTTATCTCCCAGCATCCGCTGCGCGTCGTTTCTGAGTTTCTTAATGTGTTGTTGACCAATCATATAAGCTGTAGCCTGACCGGGAGCGCTCTGGTACCGAGTCACTTCTCTCAAAGCAGTGTCACTTTCATCCCAAGCGTAATCTGCAAAGAAACTGCAGGGCTTTTTGGCGGGAAAAACCATAGTAGTGCAAGCCAGAGTCGACAATTAAACGTAAGGCGCGCCAAACCTGCAGTGAAGTAAGCGGAGAAAATGAACTATATCATACATCGCGGATAATGGCTTCATGTAGAATAAGACATAACCGTTCCGTTCAATTTTCGGTACTTTTTTTGACGACTTTATAATGAGGATTGATATCCGTCTCTTTTGACCAACCAAAATCTAATAAAGTTTGCACTTTCCGTGTCAACTCCAGGCTATATATTTTACAGTAAAAAATGTAAGCTGAAGGTATTTCCTTTGGTATAGCTGTCCCATTGTCATTTTCTATTGAGAAGTAGCAACTTTCCTGAATCACGGTTTCACAATTTGACAATAGGTTTCACCAGCCACGTCATTTAAAATGGTGCTCAAAACATCAACCAAGAAAAAAACATTGGGATTGTCCGCACTATATTAATGTCCTGTCACTCAACCATTGTCAACGCATACCATGGCATCTGTCATGATCAGTCCCCAATTACTAACCTGCCATTTCAGCATGCCATATTTCGGCCAGGGTTCATCCTTATAAGTATCAGTGTCTTCACCAATCAGCGGGTTTTTCGGCGTACAGGCCCCAGCCCTCGGTAAAAGCAGTGTAGAAAGTCTCTTGATCAAGCCATTTGATGACTCCTCCACAACTATCCCGAAAGTGTTCCTCCAGACCTTGCACCTGCATACAAAGGTTGGATGGCATTTAAGTATTCCATCTGGAGAAACTACTGCAAGCCTGATGTCGCAAAACGAATACACGATCGGGGAAGGAATGAGATCAATTTGTTTTAGATTATGTTTATTTCAAACGGGAGACGCGGTGGCCTAATGGTTAGCGCGCTGGACTACGGATCGAGAGATCGAGTTCGAGCGCTGGCCGGGATTCACTGTGTTGTGTTCTTGGGCAAGACAATTTACTCTCACAGTGTCTCTGATCTCCACCAAGGAATACAAATGGTACCGGAGACAAAATGCTGAGAGGTGACTTGCGATGGACTAGCATCCCATCCAGTGGGAGTAGACAAACTAAACCAGGATAACTCCGTGTGGGCCAGTTTGGCCCGAGTGCAGCAGGAATTCTACTAGATTTCATTGGCACTATACTTAGTATCTTGAGAAAGATGTTTATCAAACTTCAGTGACACAAACTACTCGGAAAGTATTTTTTGCACGGTTTTCCATTTTAATGAAGTGTCTGTGTTTTTGTATGTCTGTAAGTCTGTCTGTCTCCCAGCTCTGTCTGTCAGGCCTCTGTCTATTAGTAATTTGTCAGGGCCGGCGCAACACTTTTTTGAGTGGGGGGGCTAATACTAACGCGTCAGCGTGAGTCATATAGGGGGATCCGGGAAAATTGTGAATTTTAGTCCTCTGAAATGGCTGGGAATGAATCTAAAATTAACAAGCGTGGTGCAAATTACCAACTTTCAGCGCTTAAAAAGCGACTGTTTTTAATACAAGAATCAACATTTATTATCCGGTCTTTAAATTCAGAGAGAGTTGTCCATTTTTTCGAAAAGCAATCAGAGATTTTGGTAGACATTTTCTTTCCAACAGCCAGAAGCTGTTTAAGTGATCATTTGGGTCAAGGGGTCAAACTGACTTTCAATATATCAGATATATCCAGTCAACGAAAACTAACTTTCTTTCTCGGTCGAACTGTAGTAAATTTGTGTTGGATATGAAGAGATCAATGTTACGGCTCAGGCGGCTTATTTGATGCAATGAATCCGGGAATAAAACGCCGCAGCATTTCGCAGTATGGTCACCACGCAGATAAAATTGTATTGACTCTCGCACGACAACGCATCAACATTGTATAACTCCGGCCGGTAATAACTACAAGGTTTCAGGATCCATACCTCTCAAATACAAAATGATAGTTCCTTTCTTCAATTGTTCGCATGTTTCTGCTCGTATATCGTCGAAAAGTTGCCGAGTCAAAATCGTGACAACACACTTAGCAAACGTATTGACGGTTTGCTGATTTTATAACACAGACGAGGCACAGAGCAGCAAAGGTCGAACAAAACCCCGAACAAAACAGACAAAGCTAAGCGCAAGAGAAGTTTAAGCCATGCGATCTTTTCGTAACTTCAAGCAGCATACACTAGCGCGGTGAAACCATACGTATACATTTCCTTCCTGTAGTGGCGAAACAGCTCTCGTATACAGATCGGATATTATTTTCCCCAGTTATCGGCTTCTTGTGAGGGTTCAAGCTGACAAAATGGATGACAAATTCCCATACGAGACTATTTACCCGAAGCGTATGTATATACTGCATAAAAACGGCGAAAACAGGTTTTTTTCGACACACGATCGTCTCTAGTTGTCGTCTCTCTCCTTTCTTTACTGGATTACACAACAATATTTTGCCGCGAAAATTGTATCGTTATAAACTGGGCGGAACTATCAATCAAATAGGTGTCAAAGGCGGCAACTTGAAAGATCAAAGATTCCATGTTGTCATAAAAACGTTTCTCTAAAACGCAAGATACAACTGCTCCGTAGCATAAAACCAGTCAACTCAAAGTTATATCTTAAACTCTTGATATTTGTTCAGTTGTAATCGCGTCTACTTTGCTAATGGTCATTCCAACTTTTGTCCGTTGCGAACTACTGCAATAAGAAAATTTTATCACCAACTTCCAGTAAAAAACGTAAACTAGTGAAATGACTCCTGGAAATCTTTATTATTATTATTATTATTTTTTAGAAAAGTGGGGGGGGGGGGGGGGGGCAGCCCCTCCCCCTGCGCGGTCCCTTGTATGTATGTATGTCTGTCTGTATGCCTGACTGTCATTTGCCTATGTCTATTTGTGTGGGTTTCTTTCTTTTCCAGCATTTCTTTGCCAAATTAACACTCACCTGTGTGTGGTGCCCAGGCCTTCCTTCGTGGGAGTTTGTACTCCACTGCCATACTTGGGCCCAGGTCTCGCCTTAAAGAAAGGTACATTAAAATGAGCGTTCTTTGTACATTGTTTTCCACTTTCCTCGTAGTTTGCTCCACGAGACGGGTTAAAGTCTGGAGCCATTTGTATTGGACAGTTAGGCGTTGTGTGTTTCGCACCACTGAAATGGAACATTTTAATCGTCTTGGGATCCAGTAAACTGAACACCTGGTGAAAACAAAAGACAATAAACTCAGAACAAAGACTGTTGCCTGGTATCTCCAGTTAAAGGTACAGTTACGGTCCTGGATAAGGCTTAAATATGGTTTAAATATGCTGAATGAAAATTTCGTTCTTAGTGAATAAGCTAAACAAAATTGGCGACTTGGCTCAAGCTCTGGGAAAGTTTATTTGCCGATTTTTCAGTTAAATACTGGTTTTTACATGATCTCATTGCTGGATTTTCATAATTTTGGTTGTCTAAGAAAACTATTGTAGGAAGTTAATCGCAAAATGGAAAATTACATGGAAGAACGTCATAACCGCACTAAAAACAGTTATAAGTGTGTATTAGTTTAGTTTTCTTCACTAACCATGTGGGCTTCATTAAACCAGTTTTGCATTGCTCGCCATCTTGTGGGACAGTATTTCTTTGCCCCTTCCTCATCACCGCACAGCACATGCGCGTTTTCGTCTGACTCGTTCTTTGGAATTTCCTCCTCGATAAAGTACATATCAGAATGGTTCATTCTCATGATGAACCTATCTTTAGCTGTATCGTTATTTGCTTCTTGAGTCACCAATCTTGCTACCTCCAGGACCTACGTATGACGTTAGGAAATATAGAGTGGTAAAGTGTGTCGTCACAAATTTTCAAATTATTTTTTATCAAGCCTCAAAATAAAGATTGCTTCTGTATGATCAACTTGTTAGCACGAAAAGAACAGAAGATATTATAGAGATTCAAAGTTTGGTACCGTCCCATACAAACCTCTCTAATTTTGCGCCGGTTCTAAACTGAAGGAACAGACGCAATAAATTAGAAAGGTTTATACATGTATGGAGAAATTAAAACCTGAAGTGCCCACATTTCAGCCACAAGTTGCAATGGAGAGCTAATTTTTGGCAAGTGGACGTTTTTTGGCATGCGCTGATCGAATTTTATAATATCGCAAATTTAATTTTTGTGACGTCATAACTTTAGTTGAAATATTAATATATTAACCGGTACGTTACGGGAAAATAAGACAGCGCGTTTTCTAACAAATTTACTTAGGGCCTCCACAGGCTAGAGAGATAGTTGTCGACAACTATTTAGTTGTCGATCATAAAAAGTTGTCGATGACAAAAAAGCCAGTGTGTGAAGCTAGTTATCGATAACTGAGGCCCTTAGTGATCGATAACTAGCTTCACACACTGGCTTTTTTGTTATCGACAACTTTTTATGATCGACAACTAAATAGTTTGTCGATAACTGTCTCTCTAGTCTGTGGAGGCCCTTAAACCTAATTTCTGACAACGTAAAAATAATTAAGTTTAGCTTCATGTAATCCGTCTTCATTTGTCCAAGTTTGACCACACGTACTACTTTTGAGCTTTCTGGGGTTTTTTCTAGTTTTTTTCTACAGTTTACCATAGGGGTCATATTTTATGGGCCCGGGCAGAATCGCCTAAAATAGAACGGCCTAGATCTTGTAATTTCCCGTTCCGAAGTTCAAAAAGGGACTGGGCCCTAGTTTATACGTTGTTCAAATTGCATCATATTAAGAAATGAATCCCATCACGAGAAAGATCGCATACAAATGAGTAAGTTTACCGAGTTTGATTATGTCATATTGCATAGTAACCAGGCTGTGAGCTGTTAAAGGTCGCACAAAATATTATTAGATATTTTACACAGTTTTAAATATTTTCAATTTGTTAGTATCTATTTATTTTTTGTATCCCCAAATTAGTATGGGATTTTCCCAGGCTAGAAGGCTTGACACGTAAATAAAGTTTTCTATCTATCTATCACAAATTCCATAAAAATGTCTCTAATTCAGAGATGGCATCCCCCAGATCCATACAAAGTCTCTAATTTTTCTGATTTTTGAAAGCCTTCTGCATGGTTGCAATCTAACAAAAAAAATGCCAAGCTTGGTTAACTGGCTAATTTTCATGTTATCTTTCTTGTGAAGGGCTCCAATTTTTAATTAAATTTAAATTTAAAAACTCGTCCCCAGTCTCCATTTGAACTTCGGAACGGGCAATGGGAAAGATATAATTACACTCCTAACTGCTTTTAGCTCACTTTGCATAATTCTTCTTCGGATCAAGACTTTTCCTCTGAGATTTCCAGAAAGCTGTTTCGTTTGTTCTATCAAAGCCCAATTGCGTTACCACAATATCACAACGGACGGTATTTCATGAATATACAATCTGGCAATTTACCTTGTCAATCAATTTACTTCAAATATAAATTTATGCGTTGCTGTTGCCAGGCAACATATTCCAACTGAAATGAAAACAATGTTGAAGAAGAGGCGTTGGCGAGTAGCCAAGTGGATTAGCGCGCTGGGTTTGAAATCTGGAGGTGGATTTGTTTCTAGGTAGTCCGGAGTTCAACCCCTCAGTCACGCTTTGTAAAGTAGCCAACTGGTCAGCCTCCACCAGTTTTGTTTGTTGATTTACAATACCCACAATTAGCACAACAGTGCTTAATATACCAACGCTTAAAATAAAGTGGTTTCTAACTCCATAGAAAGATGAAACTTATGCATTTCTATTGTATTAAAAAATTCAGTAACACACCCGAACCAACCTGGGGATAAAGTTCATTCAACATGTTAAATCCCAGGTGATGTATATCAGCAGGGACATGGAATTTGTTGTGAAATAAGACACGATCTGTTGATAAGACTTCTTTCCGTTCAGCGGTTCTCCTGTTGGTAGAGACTTGTTGGTCGGTCTTGACTTGTCAGCGGTATTGTTGACATACACGAAGGAAAGAGGAAGGGTAGCGAGACCGCTGGACACATTACTGGGGACGCAATGCTGTACGTGATCTTTTCTCAGATATCTAAATATAATAATAAAATGAAAACAATGTTGCATGCATCAGACATACAAATCAGTAAACCCCTTTGATGTTTATAACAAACTACAGTATGGTAGACGGCGTGGCCGAGTGGTTAGGGAGCTGGATTTGAAATCTGGAGGTCCCTGGTTCAAATCCTCTTTCCTGCCACTAGCTGGATTTGTTCTCGGTAGTCCTGAGTTCAACTCCTCGGCCAGCTTTTTAAATAGCCAACTGGTTGGCCTCCCAGCAGTTGGGATTTCTAACATGTTTATGTTCTGTTTGCAATATTTCTTTGTTCATTCGATTTCAGACAGTGTCCACAATTAGCAGAGCAGTGTTAAATCCTCTGACCCTTATTTTTATTTTTACTTGAAAAAGATCACTGTCGAGATAGCTTGTCCAGATATACAAATGTAAGTGACTAGCTAAAATGTATGCGGTTCGACCTTCCCTCCTTTCCCATTATAACCAATAGACCAATTTCGATATATTAAAAATTCTAACTTGGCTCCGAGGCTTAGGGGAATAAAACAAAAGAAATTGAAAAGAAATCACATGAGGTTGAGGGATGAATAAATAATTTCTTCTGTTTCTTCCTAAGCCTCGGAGCCAAGTTAGAATTTTAATATATCGAAATTGGCCTATTTTGAAAGAGAAAACATGGGCTGATATTGAAAAGGGAGAAGGGTATAAAGTACTCGTGCGTCATGCCACATCGTCGGCCCAGATCTAGAAAACACTTCAAAACTTTGCCACCAGCAGAATAGTTAGGAGCTATGTCACGGATGGCGCATGTTGAAAAATTCAGCCTAATATTTTCAAGTTCGTCGTTCGTAATCCGCTTCAATCTTCCATAGACTTAACCATCCCTGTTCATTATTCATTACAACAACAAGAAACGCATTTTGGCGTACATCAGCCGGATTTCAAACTAGTTTTTATCGATAAATTTGAAGTGTATTTCACCTCCGTACATGCCCATAGCTTTCCTGTTCCAATTATTTTTTTGGCCTCTTTTTCGTTTCCTTTTCTTACGACTCTGTATCATATTTCTATCAGCTTCAAAAATTCTCACTGGACCGCTTTCAAATGCTCTGGAATAGTTAATCTAACACCTACCCCTGTGTTATAACAAATCAAGCATTCACTCACGTGAAAAATTCGTCGATGGGTTTTCCAACGTTGTCAACAAGAAACTCTCTCAGAGACTCGTTTACGGACTTTCCATATTTGCTTTCCCATGATTTGCTTTCATCGGTATTTTCCGTGAGATTCTTAAGAAACTCTGGTTGCAAAAGGCGTTTGACAAAAGATTCTTCAAAGATTCCTTTAAAAAATGGGGGGGAAAGCAAGAAATGACAGTAAGGCAATTGAAAGCTTACAAGTAGATCAACAAGATCAATTGATTCATTGATGGGCACGTGAGTAACCCTTGGCAAAGACCTTACCCTTGGCTCCTTTGATTGATATCTGACGGAAGGACGCTGTTAATCCATTGATCCCAGCTTTGCATTCTTCCACTGAGCGAACCATTCCAACCAAAACACCATACTCCATGTTCTTCCTATATTGCACAAATGTTTCTTTAATTTCTGCCAGTTTCTTTTGAAGATTTTCCAAGTCTTTTGTGTTGTTTGGCTTGAAGTGATAGAGACTTTTCTTGATTTCAGATGGCGTGTCGCACAGAGGCTGCCAACACCACAGATTGGGACCCATTAGGAAATCACCAGCGTAATAATTTACATCATACGGGGTTCCAAAACATGTTGTAGATAGTGCTTGACTTGGGCCAAGGATTTCCTCTCACGTGGCTTCAGTTTATGCCCCTCAAACTCTATCTTGTTTACTTCATCAAGAAGGGCCCATGCTTCATCAGTTATGAGCTTGATGTTGTTTGGGGACGGGTCATAAGAGCGATATTTTTCACGTATTTCAGACGGTGACACCCCCGGCTTGTAAGCGATTTTATTTGGATGAAGCCTGTAATAGCTAGCTTGTACTTTCTGGAGAAACGTGTCCAGGCCACTGCGGACGGCCTCGTCCGAGTATGAACATCTATCCGAGTCAGAGCGAGGAGCACTCTCGTCACATGGTGTGTCACGTGTCAGAAGGACGATTCCAGTGATGAGACAAATAAGACCAGTGACGGCCAGGAACCCCGCTAACACCAACAGGAGGATAATGCGCATGACTTGACAGCAATGGACCGATTTACAGAGCAGATAATTCAGGTATACCAGGAGGAACTATCCCTTCTTGTGTCTTCTGGAAAGATAAAAGGAAGTAAGTCAAGTTATAATGGGTGGAAGGCCAAACTTGTACACACTGCAGACGAAAATCCGTTATCGGACGCCTCACCAAAGCCAAAACGTTACACGATGGGTGCATGATGTGTAACCTCCCTTTAAGGCTGGGGTATACCTGAATTTCAATGAAGTTTTAAGAGGTTTAAAGAAGGGGTAGAATAAAGAAAATTATTTTTTGGAACACCAACAGACAGTTGATACCCACGCGGGTGCTCTTGTGTGGGTATCAACTGTCTTGTTGGTGTTCATCTACCCATTTTTAACACCAAATTATTATAATTTTAAAACTACATTTATTTAAATCTTCAATATTTCTTATTTCCCTAAATTTTACAACTCCTTTGAGAAAAACTATTTCCTCCCAAAAATACCCAAAAATCACCCAAAAATTTACAAAAACACCCCATAACATAGATTCATGTTTTGAGCATAGAGGTTTTGGATTGCTTGAAACGTGAACGAGATATTTCCATTAAACCCATGGTAAGTGGCGTAAATAATGCTAACTTACCACATGCATTTCACGAGTATCGCATACTTATTACAACGTTTTTACTTCTCGGAGATAGAACATGGACAAAGAAGGACTGTGTACTGAATCTAGTGAAAGCAACAACGCATAAGAATTATAATTTATTCAATAAAACGTTATCTTTCAGTCTTATAGTGCAAATACAAAACGTATTCTTATTTAAAGGGGCACGCTATTTCCACGCTATTTTCGGGCAATCCTGTTTCACACAAACTAGTCTTTAAAATAGATTGAAACCACTAAATAATGATATCAAACCATAGAAAAACATAAAACAAATACTAGTAAGCCGCAATGAAGGTGCGGATGATCAAAATTGGACAAGATTCACAGAAACGGATTGCGAAAAGGTTAACTTGAAAAATGATGGCCAGCCTCAAGTGTAAGTCCATTTGTATGAAACAAGTGATAACTAATGCTTAGTAATCATTTATGGGTTTTTTTATGTGAGATTCCATCTTTAAATTAATATTTCATTCATATGTTTGAGTTGGACTGAATAGCAAAAATAGCGTGACATAGCCCGCATGACACAGCCGCGACACAGCCGCACGCAAAGTACTGTACCGGTAACGCCTTTCTTGGTTGCGTGACGACCCAAATGTTTAATAAATGGCTGTGAATTGGAAACAAGACGCAAAGCACACAAAACCGTCGTTTTCGTTTAACGAAATATAGTTATCTCGGAAGTAAAGTCGACGGAAATATGTACATGTACGTACCATGTTTCAACCGGTTCACACAGAAACCCCAAGCAAGAAGCACTCCCAAAACTTACACAAAGTGAATACGCTTCCGCCCTTTATATACTGCTCCTCAGTATAAGTATTAAAAAACACCACACAAACAGATGGTCCTGTCTGTTAGCCGTTTTGTGTTCCCATGTTTCTACCCGGCTAAACATTCGCCTATTAAAAGGCAATAATCAAGAGAGTTGCGAAACAATGGATGAATGCGCTACAATTAAAGATGAAATAATCGCGTGACTGGGTAAACGAAGAAGAGTCAACCGTTTTAGCATTCAACGAACAATCAATAAACCGAGAACGAAAATTGCATTAGTCAGGCGCTAGTTGATTATAGCAACTCAGTATTTCAGGTATACAGAGACACAGAGTATATAAAGGAACTAAAATTTATGTTTCTATCAGACTGATCTGAATTTTTTGTCGAATGCAAATTACATCGTCCAAATCATGCCGTTCCAATGATAATATTTGCTTGTTGACGAGCAAACAGCATGCGCCTGTACCCCCGGGCCTGTACCTTGTGTTTCTTCAATATGGTTAGAGCAGCTAGTTTGTGGTATTAAATAATGACAATAATGGACGGCAAAATTGCAAATGTAGATGAAGTTAAAATTTATCACTGCTTTTGAGTCGGCTTTATGCGCTTTGGGGCGTCTCGCTGTAAATTCACCAAGCCGCCGTCTGAAGTAGGAAACATACCACGGTCAACTGATCAAGTGCAAATTTTTAAAAGCATTTATGTTACCTTTTCAAATAAAGCCCGCGAGGAAATGATTTGATGGAAACCAGTGACAAGTAAGGCAAAATCGATGCATCCTGTGCGAGGTATTCTTGTATAACCTGGCGTGAAATCATCCGAGTGAATATTCCATCAGAGCCGTCAATCAAAACCCCGTGATCACGTGGGCCCCTTTGGTCGTAACCTTTGCCAAATTTGTCAAAATTCAGTTCTGGTGGTTACGGTATTTAATTCCCGTCAGTCGCCGACAAATATATAGACCACTTGCAGCTCTTCTTTCCCTTAGTCCATCGAGCAAGTGGCCGCGCGAAATCTAGCCTGCGCGGGTTTCGCGCGAGCGGAAAATCCGCGAGTTCACGTAGCCTCGCAGCGCGCGAAATTCTCGAGACTTCTCGCGGCCATGTTTTTTCCTTTCGCTTTATTTGGCTTCAGTCTCGCTCGACGGACTGAGGGAAAGAGGGACTGCGTGTTGTCTAACGAATGAATTATAATGAAAACTACCCCGATATTAGCTTTAGCTATTTCGGATGATCCAAACTTCACATTTTTTTTTAATTGTCATTAAGTCCTCTTTATAACTTGTTATTTGTTACCTATTTCCAGGTTATTTCTCTTTTTGTAAATAAGTATGCGAGAGTAAATAAAGTAAGTATTGTCTTCTCTTAAAAAAACTCCTGTAAGTCCTGAACAGGCATACATTGTACGTAAATATGCTAACTGAGGTCCGGTACTGTAGCGGTCATTATCCTACAGGTCTTTTTGTCCACTTTTTTTTGTACACTTTCAGTTTTATTTCGTAGACTGAAGGAATCTTAATCCCTCCTTATTGTACCAGCAATGGCTGAATTTCTCTCAGACCATTCTAATTCCACTTTTTTTTTAGGGAGAAGCGGGTCGGTTCAATGTACTTTCAGACTTTGAGTTCTTGTAGGCATTCATAAGATACTCCACACTCTTCATAACCTACGTACACGTTTCCTGTTGCTGGCAAAACGAACTGATGAATGGCTTGGCGGAAATGGAATCAAACGAAGCGAAACTGAACAATGAGTGAATACCGCAGTATGTACGTTACACTCTTTTTTTTGTTGTTGTTTAGAATCTTATTTATAAGAATAGCCGTTGAGGCTGAGATTGTAAGTATCAGTACCAAAGGCTGAGATTCAGCTAATAATTGTTTTGCAAGTCGATAGAAAATAAAATACATGTACAGTAAAAGCATTTAAAAGTATGGTAAATATGTACCATGTATACTTCTTCCTTTTCCTTATGCTATGGACCCCTGACTATGGACGGATTAAAACGTGTACAGCTCAGGTCGTATTATTTCTGTTATTTTACTCTGGATTACTAAAGAATATTATCAACCTAAAATCGGCAGAAAAATAAGAATATTCAGCCTGGGCATAAAAATATACATTCCTACAAAAAAATAAGAATGTTAGTACAGAGTGATCACTTTAGTTCGTTTCCTTTTGTTCAGTTTTTCTTTTTTCATGCTTCATGTGCACTTTTTATAAAAATAAAACATTTCAGTGACATCAGTCATATCTGAATGCGAACATTTCCCCTGGATATGTGCGTATAAACACGTTTCCAGACCAATACATGTACTTTTTGCATAATATAATTTGATTACGTGTTCAAACCGTAGACACCGTAGGAAACCTATTTTCTTCAATAGATTTGTATCAAAAGATATGAAAGACTGCTGTGCTTTTCCTACTCAGTTAAACCTACAATTGCTATTTACTAAAAAAAAAAAAAAGCAGCATCGTTGTTTTTCTAACTCCACAAAAAGCGACTCAAATTATATTGATGAAAACAGAGAGATGAAGGAAAACCAGCTAAAACCGCCAGGTTCAGTTGTATGACTGACCGGGTTAATATTTTAACTCCAATGTGTTGACAATAAATAACCGATTTGTACGTCTGTTTACACGCGATGACAGCTTTCCTGTTATCGACAAAGGAATTGAAAGGTCCATTTAACCTTCCGCTATTACGGTCATTATAGCAACGAAAGAATCTTGGCATGTTTACCATGTCAGCCATGAGAACTGTAAGGTAAAAAAAAGATATTTGATAAGGCGTTTTAAATAATCACAAGGATGCGTTGCTCCTTCACGAAACAGTTGATGCTATTCACAGCTATTGTAATACTAATAGCTTTAAAAGTAGCCATTGCTATACCGTACCACGGCTCGCAAAGATTCCTCGGCTATGATTACTGGACGCGGAGATATCCTTCTTTAGGGTATACCGATTGGGATGGCTTCTGGAACAATTATTACAGCGGACGAATTCGATATAATCGAGCGTCTTCTGAAACGTCAGGCCAGGCGTGCACGGGTTGTCAATGTGATACCTTCATGCAAGAACTGCGATGTTTTGGTAACCCAGGAAAATTGTAAGTACACTGTAGTCTATTAGTGTATTAAGCCACTCGGGGACTATTGAATTAACCTTTACGCTGTAAAGGTAAAAAAACGCGTATAATTCGCCGTAACGAATCGTGAGTAGCAAAGATTCGCTTCAAGAATTACCCAAGATGCAATTATCTGCTGAAATATTGTGTGTTTCAAATTCTCCGACGGATTTTGGCCGGATTTTCCGTTCTTCCAACGAAGCCTTCCAAAGACATAGATTTACATAAGCAACATAAGCAACATAAGCCTGTAACTATGATAATTCCAGCTCAAAGCTGCTTAAATGCGTAATTGATCTTTGAAGTACTTATCGTTCATTTTCTAGTACAATGTTCGAACAATGTATTTCGCGGTTTACTCATTATTGTCTAAGGACAATCGATCAACAAATTTGATTTTCTATACCATGTCTATATCGTATAAAATCCGGATAAAATGTTTTGAGTATTTTGCAGTTTTATTAATTATATTGATCTCATTAATAGTCAGCCCGCCCCGTCGCTTAGACTCACAACAAGCATATAGCAAAATCTCAGGTAAAATGATTTACATGTAGCGTTGAACACGACGGGAAACATTATGTGATACATTAACTTTAATGCCTACCGTTGGTTATCTATACCAGCAGCTTGTCAGCCGTCTCCACTCGCTCTAACCGGACCCCGGGGTTCTACTCGCACAATGACATGCGCAAAATAATAGTGGCGGAGCGCGAAAATGTGACAAGCCTACCAGGCGTAGGCTACATGTAGTTTTGATAAATTTCCAGAATGTACTTTAGTACCATGCATTCATTACTCTGAGACGCACAGTGAAGGGACTAGAGACAGCATAAGGCTTTTTTCTTTTAATAAAAAATAACCAGAGGGTCGTGTGCGCAAACATAGTGCACAGAGGAGTTAGAACCCCCTTTCTCTCCTCTCCAACACCCCCCCCCCCCCTCCCCCCCACTCCCCGGCCCAACCCTAAACCCGTCGCGTCCGATCCGATCCGCACACACTTGTCCAGGCCCAGGGTCCAGTGCGACACAAGGAATGATCACGAGATCATGATCACAAGAAATGTTTCACCAGTAGTGACAATTTCTAACTGAATGTCTGATTGAGCCGCACTCTCGTTACCGTATACAAGCCTTCTTGTTGTGGCCAATTCAGGAGAGGTACCGTGTCAGTGGGATGGCATCAGTTGGAATAGGAAACTATAAACTGCACCATCTCCTCGATGTGGCCAATACCTTACACATGCGCACAGCCAAATCACCCGGGCAGTGGCAACCATGGACAACTGTTTCGGCCTTGTTAGGCCTCATCAGCATGGCATAGCCGTCGGACACCTAGGACCCGAAAGCCCTGTAGAAGGTGTTCTTTGCTGCCGAGGCGGATGCGCGATATATCTGTGTACACCTCAAGAGTCCAGTCAGTGTCTCTTATGAGTAGACCAGGTAATTTGGGAGAGAGAAATGTTAAATGAGCGAACATCTGCGTGATTTAATCCCTGTTCTTGTAAACTTCCAATCGTCTCGATTATCTGGCCCTAATACAAAAACCAATTACCGATGACCAAAATTAGCTGACTACGACTACAGAAAACATTGTGCTCAAAACTCCTGTATTGAACTAATCCGGGATCAGTGATCGAGTTTGGTCCAAATTTCTGGTATAATGAGTTGAGCAACTGATTAGCGGGCAGGGATAATTTTACGTTAACCGCTGTTCCACTCTCTCGGACCAGGATTGTGGGGAACGAGCGAACGGTAACGGCTGTTGTTTCACACCGCTGCTTTGCAGGCTAAGCTAAGCTTAGCGCGAGCGAAAATAAATGAGAGGGACTGGGGATTGAACATGAATGGTAAAAATATAATAAATTCAGGTGATATTGTTATGAATAATAAATTAGTAAAACAAATGGGAAATCCTATTAGTGACCAAGATGGGGTTAACTTGCTAACCCTTAACAAAGTTAAACAAGAGTTGCAAGCTTCAAATGATAATAAACTGGGTAAAAACACTGATATTGACATGACAAGTCATAAAATATTTGGTTTAGAAAACAATCCTGATCATAAAATTGATGATGAATACTCTGTTATTGTTAAAGATGTTAAATCAGTTGTAAATAAAGAATACCTCAACCAACATTTTCTTAAAAAGGATAAAGATGGAAATTATTTTGATTTAAATGGTCAGGTTATTAAAAACAGTGAGCCATTCAGCAGTTCATACGACAATCAGTCTTTAGTTCCAAAAATTTACATAGATGGTGAACTAGTTAAAAAAAATGGATAACAATGGTGACAGGATGACAGGAGTACTAGATATGGGTGGAAATAGGATAGAAAATATTCATCCAATTGATAGTTCATCAAATGTTAATGATGCAACAAATAAACAGTACGTTGATGATCAAATTCAGTTTGAGAAAACATATGTGGATAATACAAAAGCAAATAAAACGAATGTAATGTTGACTAAACTAAAAGAAAATAGAGAATTAATTAATAATTCAGTTTATCTTGATTTGTTTGATTCTTATATTAATTTTACAAACCCACAAAATCTTATCTTAAGTAAACAATCACGTGATATTGTGATAAATGGAATGAAAATAATAGGTGATATAGATGGTGTAACTTCAACATTCACTAGTAATAAAAATATACGTCATTATTATGGAAGGATGGAATGAATATTACAGGATTAACAATAAGTAATATTAGTCTTAATATGAACACATACATTTTGTATTGTATTTCAACATGAAACTAATAATAATTCTATTATAAAGTTTAATGATTCACGAAATTATAACTTGTCATATATTTCAATGAGTGATAATGAAATTCAATTTGTAAGATATTCAACACCAGATAATAAATTTATTTCACAATTTAAAAATTATCCTGATAATTATCGTAATAAAAAATTAATGCTTTGGTTATGTATATATAATCAAAATTCAGTTAAAATGAAACTTAATGTAAATGGTGTACATATTAGCTTTAACTTTCAAAATTTAAATGCAAATATAGAAAAAATAGATTTTTCACAATGGAAATATATAACTGAATTAATAGCAATTTCAAATCATTTCTATGAAATAGATAATATTGAACACCATAAAATTATATTTAATGAGATTAGTAATGGTTTATATGTAGTTTAATCTAAATAAATATATATTATATATGAAAACTAAACAAGAAAATATATTCAACTTCAATCACATCTCATCATCACTTAATGATCAAGAGGTGCAATAACTGAAATCGTATTATCAAACATATCATAAAAAGTGTTGGACTTATAAACAGGCTTATAAAAATTCAGAAAATGGAAAATAATAGCTGATTCTGCTTCTGTTATATTTGCTGGCGGCGGTATAGCAAGGGCCATAGCAACAAGTGGAATTGCTTTGGTTGCTATATCAAGTGTTGCTCTGTTAATACAAGGTTATATCAAACATAAAAATCTGGATATGAATATAAAGTCAGCCCAAAATGCTTATCAGTCTTATACACACTTATTGAATGAAATAAAAAATAGCTTGAGAACAGGTCATTTCAACCGAGATAACCTAACATTAAAAATGACAACTTTGGATGATAATATAGTTGATGGAACTCCACCAGTTGATAAATATGAAAGAAACTATAATAAATCTTCTCTTTACGCTTGGGTTCCCTGTGTTTCCCGCCTTTTTCTTTCCCGCCTTTTTTATTATCATGTAATTCATTGCAAACTTCTGTTAGAGGTTTTTCAACAACAGTTGATTTCCAAGGGTGCCTCCCTTCCAGGGGTCGTCAAAGACATGTCCCTTGAGAATGTCATTATTCAATACAATCTTATTCCATATATCGTTGTAGTATTTTAAAGTCTTCTTATTTGATGGTAGCTTAAAAGCCTGCTGGATATTTCATTTTTGTTTGTTAGTGAAAAGATTTGAAAGAAAATGTAATTTAGTTTGATAAATCTTTTCAGGTTAGGATAAAGCTCTTTAAAGGTTAGTTCAACTTGTTTAAAAATATTGAGATATCTCTGCATCTCATCTTCAGTTGGATAATACTGATGCTTATGAAATCTATCATACAAAAAATTATTTGTGATATTTTCGTTGGTAGACAGATTTTCGCTTAATTCTGTATTTGTTTTTGTGAAAATCTATATATTCATTGACATAGTCATAGCTGGAGACCAAACCGCAATTACGACACAGTATGATACCTTTATCATTTATTGAATCTTGATTTTCACAACATTGACTATGAAAACAGCTATAGTTATTCAAAATGTGATCGCAAAATACACATTGATAAAAATTCATCCCTTTAAGTTTTTTATGCAAACTAATACAACTTTCGTTATCATTCATACTATATAATAGAAGTAGAGATTTTAATTCTTCATGAAAATTTTCATTACATAACTGGTTGAAACTCGTACTATATATTATTAGTAGAGATTTTAATTAAAGTTCACATATCATACTGAGTTCAAATCAAAACAAATTCACAATCTATACTGCAGGTGTAAAATAAGGTGATAGTCAGTGTAAATTATTACAATCAAAATTTAAGCTGTGTTCATATTTTTCAATCAAGCAACTGAGATGTTTACCGTCCTCTTCAGAGACGGTAAAAGTTTTCGTTCATCCTCGATCCATTCGAACTTCATTTGAACTTTCTTCCTTCTTCATTCGGTATGGTGACATTCTTAAATTATACATTCGTTCCTTCAATTTATTTTTCATTTCTGATTTCCAACCTTCTGTTTTCTTCTTGTCAGCAATCTGATCCTCCAATTTTCGTCTTTTCTCCATATTCAACACGCGTTTATACTCATTGAAAAATTGTAAAGAATGAGATACGTTCTTTCTTTCTTGAGTAAGGTCAGCAATTGGGAGATCGTCCATTGCAAGATCAGAAAGGAAGGCAATTACAAGTTTCCCTACAAGTGCTTTAATGGACGAAAACAGGTCACAGTCTACACCAAGAAAATATACTGTCTCGTCTACACTAAATCAAAATATTTGCAAAGACAGTGACAATCAGTTCGTTTGTCACTGCAATGACAGTTTCCCTGTCCTGAATAAACGAATCTAGTACGTTTAATTGCCCTTTGCTTGTATGTCACTCAGCCTTAGAGATTAAGGAATCTTAGCAGTTGACTCAGATAAAAACGCTGATGGGATAATTGTCATCGAAACATTTCAACTGTTCAGTTTATCTCGACAATGTCTTTTCGGCACGGCTTTTCTTGGATATTACTACCAGCCATTGTTATCGTAACAACGAGGCTAGCCGTATCCAAACCCGATCATGGCGAGCCCCTATTTCTCGGATATTCTTATTGGACACAGAGGTATCCCTCTCTGGGATACACATCCGACTGGGATGGGTTTTGGAATAATTATGACAGGGGAAGGAAACAGTATGAACGTACTTCTTCCGAAACGACGGGAGTGGCTTGTGGAGGATGTGTTTGCGACGATGTCACAGAAGAATTACAATGTGGTGTGTCACCGACAACGTTGTGAGTTCATCAGACAGTGTTGTCATACTTGTTATATGTGCATTTTTCCATTCATTTAAATAAATATATTTGTCCTTTATTTTCATACGTTTAGAGCATTCATGTGCCAAAATCTGATATGCTCACTGGCCATGCAGGGACACATAATGCTATACCCGACCATTCAGTACACAGTTAGTACACAGTTAGAGTGTTCGCATTTGCGGCTATATTTAGTTGAATACAATTTACACCTTGTAAGTTAAAACACTTTTTTCACGGATAATGCTTTAGGTTAAAACAGTCAAAGAAATAATTTAACAACTGATCAGTCTAGGTTCCATTGGATGGCTAGATCTAGTATTAGTTTAACAAATGTCGGTGCACTGATCGATCTTTAAAATATGTGAAATAAATTAAATTTATGCCAATATTTTAAGGGACAAAAGTTTGTGTCCCCTTACAGGAGGTGTCCGCTTAATGGAGGTGTCCCACAGTAGAGGTTCCACTGTACTAAAACTAAAAATATTCCATCTACAACCCGCGTCATAATTAGTTGGGGCACTTCACTCAGGTCAGAATACATGGCATCCATATTTGTATCTCTCCCTCTCCACCTCAATGTTGAGTAAAACACTTTGTATCTCAAGTGTTTCATGTCAGAGGAAGCAACAATTGTGACGCGGGTTGTAGATCATATTATCAATACAAACCCGAACATAATTATATTACATATGTGAAGAACGAACGGACTTATTTAATGTCAGTCACTGTTTTAAGAGTGTAGACCTTATTATAGAACATAGAGAAGATTATATGCAATAAATGATGTGACCTAATTTATTATGAGGTAAAATATCACTCGTTAATCTTTGTTCATTCTTTTGTTAATTTTGCTGTACTCAGTAAAGAGTTACGATGAAGTAAAATTCAAGAAGTAGTCTGGATTTTTTCATTAGATCTGTACTCAGCTAGCTACAGATTATGTATAGTTTGAATCCTGATGGTATGCTATTCCATCACACGTGCCCACCCACTAGAGATGGTGACAGGCACTGTGAGAGTATTGAAGGTGTCTTAGCCAAGAATTAACACATGCACTTTAGACCTCTGGATCTGTAGTCGATCCTACCCAACCAGTACGCCAACGTGCCTTCCTCAGAATCGGTTAAATATTGCAAATAACAAGCTCCGAGCGCCCATGTGTTATTGATAATTATTTTGTATATCTTTGTTTTGTCACAGGACTGTACGAAATAAAGTGATCAAGATTGTTAGAAATGGACAGTTACCAAAGAGCTTTACGGAGATGTAAGAACAGATTATTTCTATTTAGGTTATGAAAAAAGATTAATTCCTTCGAAATGAGTTTTCAGACTAACACGAAGGATGTTAAACGCCCTGACATAGATTTATTATGTAGTGTTAAGAAACAATATAAGACTACTAGGAATGAGAAAAATTGCCAGGCCTAGAGACTCTTTCTTTTTTTGAGATCAGTCAAAGCCAAAACCACTTTCCCCATGTTTAATTTATTGACCTACCCTGGGCCCAGAGGTTTTCTTTCTTTTCTTTCTCAATCGAGTTCAGTAGAAGAAAGAAGAAAGAAAACCTCTTGGACCAGGGTATTATTGACCTTGATTTTCGCTTAATTGTCACCGCACACGTACAAAGATGGAACAAACTGAGATATATAAAACGAAGATAGGAGCACAATCACTCAAGCCTAACATGGTCGCGCACTGGCTCTAATAAAACACTAGCTTACGTTACACAGTGTACCTTGTGTCCAAGTAAATGTTTCCTGTAGGAATAACAGGAATAACTCGTTGGGAGAGATGAGGATTGTTGTTTTCATTGGATAGAATTTCACCAGCATTCATACAGGGGTACATAACAAGGCCACTACAGAAATTGAGTTTAACATTGGTTGGTCATTTTATTTTATCTTTTATCTTCATCAGAAAGATTTTTAAATCTCAACTACAAGTCATTGAAGACGAGGCCTTTCACAACTTGACGCAACTTCGGAAATTGTAAGTATACACATCAAACCTATATGCAACTTCGGAAATTGTAAGTATACACATCAAACCTATATGCAACATGCAACTTCGGAAATTGTAAGTATACACATCAAACCTATATATAATCGTATACCGAATGTTGGTCCACTATGGCTAGTGTTCAAAACCACTCAATTTATAAATGAACTTGCAATAGGAATTAATTATTGTCGCTCGCCTTTTATTTCTTAACAGGAATCTGGCCATGAATGAACTGGACGACTTTCCGGATTTGTCCACCAACACAGCTCTGCAGGAACTGTAAGTGTATTTCACCAGAAGTCAATCAGTGCTATATACGTCAAATGAACAAAGTGTGTTGGCCGGGTAGCACTCGTATAAAGTATTTTATATTATTATTATATGTATATGAGAGTGCTAGAAACAGGGAAATATGCCCTAATAAATCTCTCCCGGCTAAAGGGCATTGGGTAGGATTTGAACTCACGTCCTCCAGATTTGATCACAGTTGCTCTTTCCATTGCTGCTCTCCCATCTGGCCTCGTAGCTCAGTTGGTTAGAGCGACGGCGATCTAATCCGGAGGTCGTAGATTTAAAATCTCATCTAAAGTCCTGGATTTACCGTGGGGCATTTTGCCGGCCACGGCTGTTTCAGCACTTTCATATAAATTTGTTTTATGGAAATCAATGAATGTTGAATGTTGATGTCAAATTAACCATCCCTATTTTTTCAGCGATTTATACAAAAACAATATTAGACTCTGGCGTCACAACTACACAGCTCTACCCAATAATCTGGTTAAAATGTGAGTTAAATTGCTGCTATTTCATTTATATATTGATAACCAATCTGAATTAAACATTTTCTAGTTAAATTACTAACTAATAACTAATACTCTGATTTATTTTGCAGAATTCTCATAGAAAATGAGCTGGATTGGATTCCTGATAAGTGGTTTGATCTGCCAAATCTGAGATACATGTAAGAAAACTGTCTTAATTTATTAAACAACTTTGGAATTCCCTACAGCTGTGTCGTCGTCGTTATCGTCGTTTTCGTCGTTATCGTCGTCGTCGTGGTGGTCGTCGTCGTTGTCGTTGTAGTCGTGGTCGTGGTCGTGGTCGTGGTCGTGGTCGTGGTCGTGGTCGTGGTCGTGGTCGTGGTCGTGGTCGTGGTCGTGGTCGTGGTCGTGGTCGTGGTCGTGGTCGTGGTCGTGGTCGTGGTCGTGGTCGTGGTCGTGGTCGTGGTCGTGGTCGTGGTCGTGGTCGTGGTCGTGATCGTGATCGTGGTCGTGGTCGTGGTCGTCGTCGTCGTCGTCGTCGTCGTCGTCGTCGTCGTCGTCGTCGTCGTCGTCGTCGCCGCCGCCGCCGTCGTCGTCGTCGTTCGTCGTCGTCCTCGTCGTTGTCGTCCTCTTTCTCGTCCTCGTCGTTGTCGTTGTCGTCCTCGTAATCTCAATTAAGAGATTATGGAGAGTTTAGTGAAAATTATTTCAAGATGTTCTCTCTTTTCCTACAGCTGCTTATCATCTGTTGCGCTGTTGATTTGGCTGTTGTCCTGAGTTGCTTTGTTTTTGACAAGCCTTATCTCAACTCGGCTTTTATCATATGAAAGTAAGATTAATATATAAGTAATATATAGTTACATCCTGTTGTTATTTTGCATTAGAGCTTTGAGCATGAACAAGTTGAAAAAGTTTCCAGGAGCAGCATTTATCAACTGCAGATCTTTGAAATATTTGTAAGTATGATAATCTGTGTTCTCGAGGGCAAATGCGGTATTGATATAACGAAAGTAACGTAAAGCAACGATAACGAAAGTAATGTAACAACCGGGGTAGATTTAACAGTCGTTTCCCATCGATACTTTCGAAGGGTCGTTAATTTGGGCAAGTTATAACGTATACCGTACATGACGCGTGGCAAATTATTACGAGTCACGTCACTGGAGTGAGTTGAAGGTTCTTGTCCAGATATTCCTGCAATTTTCGATTAACCTTATCCTCCTCCTGATCTTTTCCCTTCTGGTGTCTTTGTCACAGGGTTTACAAACAAATACTACAGGACACATACATTTGGGTTGGTCAATGGTACAGTTTTTTATCACTGATCAGCGAAAAATTAAGTTTAGTAAAAATATGGTTATTTTTGTTCTATCTTATTCTTTTTTTTTTCCTTCTAGATCCGTTGATTACAATGAAATAACATCAATCACATATCCAAACATGAAACCATTTTTTGGAAATGATTCTCAACTTTTACATTTGTAAGTAATTTACTGCATTTCCATTTCGTCATTTTGGTATTGATTATACATAAATTTACATTCATTAATTCATAACAACAACAACAACAAAACAAGCTTTATTAAGTCTTGGGTTAAAATACATAGATTTTCACCTCCCGCAAATTAGCAGGGCTATTCGAGGCGGGAGTATGCTAATGGTAGGCACAGTGTCCTAATGCTAATGCGTTGGACGCCGGAGGTCGGCTGCCAGCTTGGCTAGAGTCCCTTTGTATTTTGTTCTTGGGAAGACACTATTAATCTCACCACGCCTCTCTCGGTGAATACATTGTTGGGACAACGTGATAAGATACTGTATGGAATGTAGAATCCCATCCAAGAGGAGTTCCCTAGTTGCTTCATGCTAGGAAAGCAAAGTTTAGCACCGGCAGTGTGGGCCACTTGCGCCGTGTGTAAACTCAGTTTATTACAAAAGGAAATATTAACGAGTACATGTTTATTTCAGAAACTTGAGCAATAACGCTATAAACAGCATAGCATCAGAGACATTGCAGCATCTGATTCATTTACAGGTTTTGTAAGTACATATTGTTTAATTTATTTTACGCGTATCATGGCACTTCTTATCATACCCAAATATAAGAAGCTTATTGAGTCGGAGAGTGGTATATCTTGATTAGACCATCATTCTAGCGATGTGTATGTCTGTGACTGTAACATATGACAATATTGATTAAGAGGTATTTTAAAACAACTTACCTGTATGTTGTTTGTTGGCTGGCTGGATCATTAATAGAGGATAATTTTTATTTTCCAGGGAGTTACATGACAATAAAATTAAGCTGATTGGCGCAAAGGTTTTCTATAAGATACCGGAGTTACTGCATATGTGAGTTCACTTTCTTTTGTTTACATTGTTGTCACATACAAGGAACAAGCTATAACGTAACTAAAATGAAAGTAGATTACGCCATAGCAATCATTCATGCTTCAGTAATAGCGTTAACAATATTCCTCTACTTGTTACAACTTTGTTTTTTAGTATATTAATTTTTGTTCCATTTTTTGTTTACTTGCTTGTTGCGGGTGTTTATTCTTCAATAAAAACTAGATCATCAAACTACCTGGTTTATCTTCTCCTTTAAGAAACAGCCTTTCTGTTTCAGAGACCTTATAGGTAACAAATTAGAAAACATCACTGCAGAGGGATACAGCCCGCCTTCCAAGATCTTCCCAAACTAAAATGCTTGTAAGTATCATTAAATGACAGTTGGACGGTCTGTTGAACTGGGCCCTGGCCGGAGTCATTGTCGGTTATGTTCTTGACAAGATATTTAACTCTCGCATTGCATCTCTCCACCCAGCAGTAAATGGGTACCGGCGAATTGTCAGAGCAACCTGACAAAATGCTGAGGGATTACCTGCTATAGACTAGCATCCCACCCAGGGGAGTAGCGATACTCCTAGTCGCATCTTGCTATGGAAAACTGGAAGCTGCATGCATGGAAGCTGTTGTCAATGACGTCTTTCGGTATAAACGTCAATCCAAGCTATTATTGAACCGGACATTGCGAATATCGCCTCTACATGTATATTGCTAGTCTATTTTGGAATTTTGTGAAAAATATCCTGGTACTCTATATATGTACAATTTGTTTATAGCTTCCTTAGCAAACCGATAATGTATATGGCTGTATCCGAAATTCTTTAAATATAAAATGTATGATATCTAAAAAAATTATACTCATCATTTTTTTTCTCAACCGTAGTTTTGTTGTAACTATGACTTATATGACGGCCATATGTTTAATTTATGTCTTTTCTTCACAGAGTTCTTATGGCACAATTTCCCAAAGCACGCCATGTGATGTTCAACTCGTTTGACAAGCTTCCGGCTTTGGAAGACTTGTAAGTTCTTCTTTTTTTCTTCTTGAATTCATAAGAGAGATCCAAATCTAATTTCTCCTCAAATAACAATACACTGTCAAGCAGACAGGTAATGAGAATAAAGAAAATCATCAGGAAGAAGATAATATACACTTAATGACTGTTCCGAGGGAAACAGTTAGTTTTGTTTTCCCTCGAATCTCGATGTTTCCCGAGACGAAGTCGAGGGAAACATCGAGATTCGAGGGAAAACAAAACTAACTGTTTCCCGAGGGATCAGTCATTAAGTGTTTTGTTATATAGCAACAAGCAAGACTGAGAAGACAATTTGAGTTCATGAGCAAAACACGCCAAAGGTTTTAATAAATACACACCGAAGCGAACAAACAAATCTGATTCAAGCCACTGAAGCTAAAAAATGCTCTAATGATTTACGGCTTGGTCAAGACAGTGGCAAACGTTTACCTTTTAAGTATATTTAGAATCTTTCTCGGCAACCATACGGCTAATTTCTTCAGCTGAAAGGTTTGAAAAACGCTTCTTTACCGGCGCTCCATTTTTAAAACATCCTAGCTCGATACACAGTACAATCGGATTTTTCCCGCGCTTTCCCAACCAGTGACGCGGGTCGCCAAAAACATCACACCGCCTTTTGTCACGATATAACACGGCCGTCTGTCGAAAAGTTATACTTTGGGAAAGTATGAGTTTTGTATTGTTGCCCGCGCGGGCAACATTTGATTTTAGCCTATACCACGTGACCAAAAACCAACCAATGAGAGCGCGCGTTAGGTCCAACGAAACTCCAGCTATATAACAATAGGAATTTGAAGACGACGACGCTGATGAAGACGTCTTCAGATGTACATTTATATTTTACTTAGAATCGCACGATTACCTATTAATCAAATTTGTTTGTTTCTCGATGATCTTATGGCTGAGTATGTAAAACATGGAAACTGCTTCGTCCTGGTTTAAGCCTGGTTTTCATATGTCGGGAAAATCCCAGACCATGGGATATTTTGTTATTTCCCGACCGTCCCAGAGATTCCCGACTTATGAAAACACCACGAGGTAGATGTCTCTGATTGTCTCCCTGAGTCGGGAATGTCAAGGACGGTCGGGGAACAACAAAATCTCCGATGGTCTGGGATTTTCCCGATATATGAAGACCAGACTTTACATTCTTCATAAAACGCAGAATTTGTACATTTCACGTTGGTGCATTTCCAAGATGCACAACGCACGTGCAATTGACATAATCCTGCTTTTTATATAATAACTCAAAAAATCGTCTTTAATATTCATAGATGGCTGAACAATAACGGATTGAGAACTTTTCCACATCCAGCGTTGTCCTACGAGATGAGACCTGCTTTGAAGTTTCTGTAAGTGTTCAACTCTTTGTCGAGGAACTTTCGCTAAGAGATGCATCCTCTCTTGCTTACGCCCATCATATTAATGAAATTTAATTATGCTTTCTACAACTTCCTTGATGTCATGTGCTACAATTTTACTCGTGCAGAGAAAACTAGCGAGTATGATTCTTCATACTATTGCTTTTCTAGGCACATGGAAATCAATGAAATTGAATCGTTGCCAAGTTACGACAAAGGAGACTTTCCACCGGATCTGGAAAATCTACACGCGTAAGTTGACTGTCAAGCAAGAGTGCTTGTCACGTTCTCTGAATTCGCATACATACTTTCTAATCTTTATACGTGTCATTTTAGTGAACTGAAACCGAAACACAAACCGTTCGAGAAGACGCCAAATCTGGTGAAACTGTAAGTGTACAGGATCATTTTCATCATTTTTCAAATTATTATTTTATCACCATGTATTTCAAGTGTGTGTACGCTTGTAAGGAGTGGGTGCCTACTTAGGGGCGGTTATACAGAAGTATGTTTTGTGTAACTAGGACTACTGTACTAAGTGTACGCTGTGTCCGTTAGGAGAGGTACGGGAAACGCCTATACATTCTTGTTTAACTTTACATTTTTGTTGAAAATACAGTTAATGTTCTTTTTTAGTTTTCTGCATTCAAATCGAATCCTGGGTATTGGAGAAGAAGACTTGTGGATGTTAAGCCAACTAAATGAGCTGTGAGTTCATTGCGTTGTATTTTAATGTATCAGGCCAAATTCTTTCAGTAGTTTACAGTTATTGACTATTGAGCAGATTCTCCAAGAGGCGTTTTTTGCATCACTGACGTGTTGACATTTGTGATTTACAATGACATTACAATGTATGACACTTTTGATGTTGTTTTTAGTTGCGGTTACCAGTTCGGAAGGCATATCTTTGTTGCAGGTTCATTTGATTTCCTTTGATAATTATTGTTTTTCTTTGCATTTATCCTTTAGTTTCCTTAGCGCAAATAAACTGATAAATTCCACTGTACATCCGGAGGCATTTAGGAATCTCACAAAGCTATCAGTGTTGTAAGTAGAAACAGCCAACAATCATCTTAACTACTGGAATTAACACCCTAAACTTTCTTCGTTTACTGTCTTGGTAATATAATGTACAGGGCGATCCATTTTCGGATGTTTTACATACCATATAAGTTTCATTTTCATAGTGCGAATACTAGATGCAGGTCGTTTTACCCAAATTTGTTGTTTGTTCAGCTAAATTTTCAGTTTTCGTGATATTTTCCCTTTTTACAAAGAGTTCCTTTCAAAATCTTTACAGTTTTTTCATTTTGATGTTTTTATCGATTTTTCCAAATCAAAATTGGAGATTTTTTGACATTTCTGAACAATTTAGAAATCCATGATGGCGAATCCAAGATGGCGCATTTTTCAAATGTATGACGTCATTTTTACGTGATATGACGTCATGATTGACACGTGACTGTCACTGAAATAAATATGTTTGGATGCTTTTCAGGAATGAAAAAATAGCCAGGCAGAACAGGGTTTAATGATAACACATTTTGTCTCTTGCAGACATCTTGACTGGAATAAGTTCTATTATGTTCCTCTCGCGATTCAAGGAAGAAGCCGACTTCCATCAGTAGATAGCTTGTAAGTTTGTGAAAATAGTTTTTCAGAAGATATTTGTCAGTACATGCCTGAATGATAAAAAAACCTGTTAATAACACAAAGAAAAAGTACAAAGACTCCATCTGTTTCTTCCTCCAGGGACGTGCGAGGAAATAGCTTCACTTACATCCTAAAGGGAACGTTTGCTGAATTGGACAAACTAAGATATTTGTAAGTTGTCTGTCAAAGGAGTAGTTTCACCGCAGATATTTTTTATTCGTTGTTAGCTACTTTTTAAACTTCTTGCTCATCTCGTTTTTTTTACGTTTAACATCTTGATTTGTCTCTTCCTTTATCTTCAACAGGCATATGCCATATAACAAAATTGTAACCATTGAAAATGGCGCTTTTAATGAAAATATTCAGCATATGTAAGTACTTAACATTCTTCCATATTTATTTCACTTTTTAAAGCGGTTTGGACAAATTACTCTATGTGGGACGGAGAGTTAGTTATAAGATTTCGATTAAAGTATTTATTGGTTTTCTGTTTGAAGAATAATAGGCAATTCCTCCATCTAGTCATGCAACTGGTTTAATTTCTTTCTATTTCAGACACATGGCGGAAAATCGTTTCAACTTCAAACACGAGAATCAGTTCACTAACCTGACTAAACTGACGCAGTTGTAAGTACCCGCACAAAACAAAATATTTTCGTAATATTCTTAACGTGTGTTTCCGCATTGGTTCAACATTTGCTGGTTGTAGCCGCATTGTGTAACATTTGAACAATGTGCAAGATGTTGGTGACATGTCGAAATGGTGATAAATATAGAGTTTGATCTGGTTTAAAATTTGATCCTCGGAATACATTACAAAATATGTTACATTTACTGGTATTCGCCAGTTCTTCCTCGTTTATAATGACAGGCATATTACTGAGGACTATTGACGAAAGGAATCTGATTCTCAGTCCCTCAAAAAATATCTGGCAACTTGCTTACTCGACAATATTCAACCAACGATGTTAGAATAAAGTTTGACAAGAATTCCATCATTAATGTCTTCCACACTATATAAAGGCCGTTTGAATGGACCGTAAGGTGGCCGACCGTTTACTTTAGTCATAGTTAGTAGAGGGAACTGGCCTCTACTAACTATGCTTTAGTTGATCGACTTTTTAGATGTACCACTTTTCAGTAATTTTATCCATTCTTTATTGTAGAGGTTTGAGGGGAAATCAAATCAGAGAAATTCCAGACAAGGCCTTCCACGGACTTAAAGCTTAACTTGGCTGTAAGTATATCGTGTTTCAGTGACACTGCATGGTACGGTTACCATTAAATAACTTCTAGATATCTTGCTTTAAGGTTTCCGAAATTTCGCCGTGAATGAGGCCAAACAACCAACGATTACAACTGTAATTCTTTGAACTTTAACTTTTATTTAATGTTGTTAATATGCATTTTTTGTTGTCAGTGACCTTGGCCAAAACAAGATCGGCCGCATCCTGAAGATTTCCTTTCGCGACCTTGCTAACGTAGCCACTCTGTAAGTACTCTAAAGGCTGTTTTCGCTAGTGACGTACATGTAAGTATAAACACAAGCATAAGCATAAGCTGTCGAGGACAGCAGCGACATAAACATAAGCATAAAAACGAACACACTTGTTTGTTTTTTTGTCCTCACTAGGAATCACCGCGGTATAAGCATAAGAAAAACAAACTTGATCGTTCTGCTTATGCATATGCTTATGCTTATGCATATGCTTGTGCTTGTGCTTGTGCTTGTGCTCGTGCCTGTGCCTGTGCCTGTGCCTGTGCCTGTGCCTGTGCCTGTGCCTGTGCCTGTGCCTGTGCCTGTGCCTGTGCCTGTGCCTGTGCCTGTGCCTGTGCCTGTGCCTGTGCTTGTGCCTGTGCCTGTGCCTGTGCCTGTGCCTGTGCCTGTGCCTGTGCCTGTGCCTGTGCCTGTGCCTGTGCCTGTGCCTGTGCCTGTGCCTGTGCCTGTGCCTGTGCCTGTGCCTGTGCCTGTGCCTGTGCCTGTGCCTGTGCCTGTGCCTGTGCCTGTGCCTGTGCTCGTGCTCGTGCTCGTGCTCGTGCTCGTGCTCGTGCTCGTGCTCGTGCTCGTGCTCGTGCTCGTGCTCGTGCTTGTGCTTGTGCTAGGCAAGCGCTGGAGAAGGGTTCATCTTATAACTAATCTTTGTATCTTAACTGTTGTAATTGTATGTTTAACCGACAGGGATTTAGATCAGAACGAAATAGCATTCATTGAAGATGGGACATTTGCAGGAATTATTCGTTTTGGTCGCTTGTAAGTGTTTGTGTCGAAATGCATATATTTGATATTCGCGTCAAGAAGCTGCGTGTCTTTTTGTGTTTATCGTGTTATTAAGACTAATATTGGCCTTTGTAGAATCAGTCCAATTAACCTAGTGATTCCTGTTAAAGAAGCTATGCATGTCATGAAATATTAAGGTCGTTTTGGCGCTGTCAAAATTAACTTTAAATCGAAGAAACCCAAAAGTAATAGTTTACTAAGGTGTGTTATAATCAACAAAAGCTTACAACGATGGGAAAGATTCAAACGGATTACAAACGACGGACTGAAAACCTTTACCTGATTATTTTTCAAGATCCGCCATCCGCGACTTAGTTCAACAGAGACACGTGATGTTTCACTGCCAGTCTTGTTAGTACATGATAAAGTTTTAAACTATTCGGTGATTTTTCATTACTGGAGCACCAATCAAAACCCAGTACGATAGTCATGCAGGGCTTTTCAGTTATCGCGTGACTAACAAGAGGTGCCTGCGTACAGACGTCTCCTATTAATAGGAGAAGTCTGCACGCAGGCTAACAAGAGGGTCCTGATGGGATTTAACTGATAGCTAGAGATTGGCCAAACTTTTAACCGATAGCTGAGAATGAGATCTGTCCATATCTAAAATTTTAATTGATAACTGAGAATCCAGCAATCCCATCAGTACCCTCTAACAGATCATATATATCTTTACCAGGAAACTCAGCTATAACCACCTCACGTCTCTTCCTAACGGTGGTGACTTCCATAACAAACAGATGAACATTATGTGAGTAGTAATTCCTAGTTAAATGTTTGTTCCTTCCTATATTTCGTCTCTTTTCCCAGCAATCTTCGGCTTATTCCCATGAAACCCTTGGCTTTCTTTTCCTCCCTCCTCCGGTCTTCTGTTAGTATGCTTTCTATTCTTCTCCAGGAATACAGCTTACCCCCTCTTTTTTCTTTCTCGATAAATTTAATCATTTTTCCCAGGGATCTTAGGTTTAACCCTTCCAATAACCTTTGCTATCTTCTCTCGTTCTCCTCCTGAACCTCCCCGTCCTTATTTTCCAAATTTAGTTAGAGAAGTTATGCAAATAGCAGTTTGATGACTGGACCAAGCGTTGCCACAAGCGATATGGCTTTTATCGAACTTGCATGGACCAATTATTACTAATAAGTGGAGTAGCCGTGTAATCTAAATTGCCTTTGGATTTCGTGTCACATCTGATCATCAAACCATTATCTGGTTTATCAAAAATAGTCCACGTTCACTTGGCTCCGAGGCGTTCAGGACAAAATCGCTAAATGTCTCTCATTTCCTAACGGAAGATACAACGAAAACAAGACCAAATATTATAGACGTACGAATTTTGCTTATTGGAAAAAAATCACTCCGATGCACCTGTTGCAAATTACGTAACTTAATCATTCAGTAACAAAAGCTGCTCGAAAATTAATAAAATGTCAGAGCTCTCCGGACAGAGAACAACACATGACCTTCCGCACACTTGTAACTAAGCTACAGCAGACTCGTGGCAGCTAGACTCGTGGCAGCTAGGCCCAGGTTACTTGGGTTATATATCTTAACTTTGATTTAAAGCAATGATGTTGTTAAGCCAGGATTATCTTCATGCTTAGTTTCTTTGTTTTGCAGAGACTTTTCAAATAACAGAATTACATCAATCGCCAACGGCACTTTTGTACACGTGAGATGTATCAGTGGCGGATGCAATGCTTACGGCAACAGAGGAACAATATGGTAGGCGAAAAAAAAGCTTTAAACATATCTCCCCAGTTAAGGCGGCGGTTTCTCCCAAGCAGGGTGCAATTTTATTGCACCCTGTTTCGCGTCGTTTCGTTTCGCGTCGTTGACAAGTTTCGCGTCGTGACAAGTACGCGTTCTAGACCCGTCGTCCAATCTCGTTCCCAGAGTCCTCGTTACCCTTGTCCAGCGGTGGACAAGGGTAACGAGGACTCTGGGAACGAGATTGACCGTCTTCAGGATATCGTGTGTTCTTTGCTAAATTTGTGTATTAGCAGTACGAGACAATCACATCACATTAGCAATATAAAACCATCAATCAACAGACAGAATTTCCGCTGTTCTAACCATGAAAGTTATTTACCTCTCTAGGAAGTTCCATGACAATGAAATCGTGTCAATTGACAGTGGCGCCTTTCAGACATTTGATGGCCCGGCATGCACTCTGTGAGTATGCGCACCTCCACGGAATATATGCAGTCGTAAAACCTCTGAGATGTACCTGTATGTATGAAATTTCAAAATTATCCGAAGCCACTGACAGTTGCAAATAGAGTGTTTCTCGATCGACTGTCGAAAGTTGTGTTTGCTTATATTTCGCGTTCGTTGAGCTCTGCGATAGATTCACAAACCTCACGCAACGTGTTCTAACCAATCATAGTAAACATGCTGTTTGTCTGTCTGTATGTTTGTTTGTTTGTTTGTTTGTTTGTTTGTTTGTTTGTTTGAACAATCAAATTATGATCGCAAATTATGCGAGGTGTAGTCGAGTTGACTATCGCTCATAGAAACGAGGACGAGTAGTCTTATTGTTTTAGCAGATGCTAGAAAGGAAATCAGTCAAAAACCGACCATGTTAGGTATTCTCGTATTCACGATATTTTAAGTCATTTTTGCGAATTGCAAAATCACCTTCAAATTGAAGAAAGCGTCAAAATAATAGTTTACTAAAGAAAAACACCAAAAAGGTAATAATAAACCAAACAGGAACAAGGATGGTTGAGATGGAGAAGATTAAGACGGATTGTGTATGGCGAACTTGAAAAAAAAAGGCTAATTTTTTCAAGATGCGCCATCCGTGACGTAGCTTTTTTAAGTAACCTGGTAGTTCAAACTTGTCGTGTTCTATTGCAAATCCGCCAATTTGATTGGTTGTACAATCGTTTTCTATTTACCGATAAACAACTCTCTCGCGCGCGTTGTACAGTCAACGATCAGAGAACCAATCAGATTCGCGGATTTGCAATGCACACCCACGGTACTGTATACTAATTTTTTATTTCTTCTTACGTCAAGTCAATTTGGAGGTACAACCCCAAACAAGAACTTGTTAAAGAGTATTGGCTCTGGTGCATTTGACAATGTGAAAGCGTGTTTTATGTGAGTATTCCTAAAGCGTCGTGAAAAAATAGATATATTATATGAAAATGTAACACTTCAATTGTTCAGTTTTTTTGCTGTCTAAGCAAAAAAGAACGTCTGATCATTTCATTTTTTCTCTATCCTTTTTAGAGACCTTAGATACTTGGAGCTGAAAAAGATTGCTACTGAATCGTTTCGGGATGTAACAGTTAGCTTGGATCTGTAAGTGTAATTAATTCATGTGATGCTTAGCTTAGCTTAGCTCAGCACGAAAATTCCCCTGAATTACACATCGTATTTTAGAGTATTTGTATTTTAAAATATTATTTTAAGACTTTACACTTGTCATTTACAGTTGTTGTAGTATTTCTACGCCCGGATTACTGTAGATTGCTGTAGATTACTTCGGATTACTTGCACACAACAACACAATATTTTAATTCCCCCAATGAATCATGAGAAATCCTATGTACAAACATAGGTCCGCAAAGCGTGCATACTACAGTTGTCATTGTGAAATAGATATGACTGATATGCTAAAGCGATGAGTGGGTAACGCCTGATATTATTCCATAGAAACAACTCTTATTGACAAAGCATTTTCTCCGGCCTAGCATTTATGAAGCTGTGAATATCCATTATGTTACGTCAGACTAACTAATTTCACCCTCAAGCTTCGCTTTTGGATTATTTGAATTCCCAAAGCAGTAAAGATGAAAGGCACGTGTAAACAATATGCACTTGCCAGAGGTTGAGAAAAAAGTTTAAGCAACTGACGTAATCATGCATGTTACTTTAGTTAATTGAAGCTATAAATATGCCCAGCCACATATTTGCGTTATAAGTCAACAACAAAAACAACAACAAACTTTATTCAATTTTTATATATAAGATTTACAAGAGTGCTTGCTCCCGCTACTTGTTACAAAACTAATCGAGGCGGGAGCAAGAGTTAAAATAACTGAAACAAGGTCATTTGCTCTAACAGGATGTCTGTTTTATGTTTTGCAATAAACATCACACCAGTCATACTATTAAGCAACATTACATTTATTATTACAACATTCAAAACGTTTTGGGCGATAGACCGATACCTGTTACTTACTTCAACAGAGAAATGCATGACAATAAAATACGAACGATTGAAGAGAATGCATTCCTGAGATCAACACAAGGCATCTGTAAGTATCGTTAATGAGGTTATAGGATGTGCCAATCAGTCTAACAGGCAATCCCTTACACTGGAGAACTTGAAGGTTTGTGAATCCGAACCGCAGGTTCTACACAACGACTTTCGAATTCAGTCACATTCGTGTTTGCACCAGGGCATGCAAACGTAAATAAAAGCGTCATCCTTGCTTAAAACCTCGCTTGCGGCTCAGGTACACATACGTACTCCAATTGTATTACATAATTATACCGGCAGCCCAAAATTTCGTACAAGCATGTGCACGATTATTTGTTTCCAAACTGTCCAAATTAATGTCCAATTAAATCAACGATTAATTTGGACAGTTTCACCCGCGTATAATTAAAACCTCATAGCACTACATGCTTGTCCAATTTGAAAATAATTGAATTCAAAAAATTCCTCTGACTGCTAAATGGACTCGGCCAAATTGGACAGACCTGGGAATTTTTTTCATCCAATTATTTCCAAATTGTACAACATATAGTCCTATTACGTATACTAATTATATATACATAAATCAAATTAAATTACATACATAATTTTTATAAAGTTCGCCCAGAGCCCGTCTTTATACCGAATTAACAATGTGCGGCGCGCGTACAAGCCGGAATTTACTGTATTGACTTTGATATTTTCCCGAAAAGTTAAATTCAATTAGTAATGATCTTGTCAGTTCTCCTAGTTATATATTTCTCGGGGTTTTTTTTTTTCATCCAACTCTTTCAATATTTTCAGCTGAAACGAACCTAATTATTTCATCGTCTCATTCATTAATACAGGAAACTTCAAAATAACGCCATCCAGGCAATCACAGTGAAGATGTTTGGCGACAGTGGCTCGACAATACGAGGATTGTTGTAAGGACAAGAGATGATGATCTAAGAGAAGGATTCCCTGTGCCGCGTGATAATTTTTTAAATCTATTAATAGTTTCGCTGTGAAAGCTATTTTTACTTTTTTTCTGATCGAGGCTGCGACATCACGTTACTCGAACTAACCAATCACAGTACCGCTCTTAAAATAGCTCAGCTGTGGACTGAAAATTAAGAACATTTCAAAAAATTATCATTTGAAGAGACCCATGAATCGGGAAATACTTCTCTTAGATCATCCTCTCTTGAAGGAGCATAGTACATGACAGAGGAACCCCGTTAATCTGACCACTCTCTTTGGGCCCAAAACAACGTGGCCGTGATAACGATTTCGTCGTAAGGCAGGGTTTTCAGGTTTATTCCTGAAAATGTGTATTTTTTTTCAGGGACCTCGCTAACAACGAAATCCAAACTCTCCATGCAGATTCACTGAAAGGAGTTACAGTCAATGGACAAATGTAAGTAAATGTACCTTTAGTAAACTGGGATAAAATAAAGGATTGTCTTTGTCGATGTAACAAATGAAATGAAATTCAAACTTCTTGTGTCGCTGTTTTTGTCCATTTTATTTGCACTCTTTCATGGCTGACTGTTTAGTTCTGCCATAAAGTAAGCCAGCTATAGAGGGTTGTTTTTATTATTTTTTTATTATGGTTGGATTTGCTTTCTATTTACAGACGACTTAGAGACAACAAGCTGGTTCTATTTCCCTCGAAGGCTCTGGAGAAACAAGACCCAAGGATCTTGTAAGAGAGAACTTAATAAGATATAATAACATTTGGACATTAGACAGGTCTATGTTAGTGTCATGGTCACTATGGCAACGGAAAAAAGTGTAGTTTTTTCACTTTATACTCTTGAACTTTACGCTGCCAATACGGTTTGTAAATTACGTTAAAGTAACGAGACTTCTAAACGCTCAGATGACTCCTTTTGGCTGTCGTCTGAACTCTGATCTCCAAGATTGATTGTACATGTAAAACAGTGATCAGGACAAGCGGTGTACAAGGTTTTCATTTATTGAATTTATTTTAGACTAGATGAGTTCGTTTACGTCCTTTTGTATTATGAATGTGTAGATACTCTTTTTAATTAACATCCAACTAAATTTCTTATTTATTTTCCAGGGAGTTACGTAATAACCAGATTCCATCCATTCCCGTTGGCTGGTTGGATTCGTTTCAGAATCTCAGACATTTGTAAGATCAAGGAAATATTTGTTTACTTACTTGAGCTTATTCTAGTTTTAAGTATGAAAAAGATAGTTATATTCGCAGTTAAGAAGCAAAGTGTTTCTGCAAATAAAAATTAATACTGCAGTGGAACCCCGTTATTACGGCCAATTTTCTTTGGCCCGTAAGTGTCCGTATTGACGGGGCTCCACTGTACCTGAAAAAAGTCTGAAAATTAAATCTGAGAACTTTGCCCATGCATGTCTTTCTCTAGCGTCCAGTCTTCGTTTATCAACAGGCTTAAGTCGAGCATGCCTAGGGTCTTGATGCTGATTGGTCAATAGCAAGTTCACTTGTGTATAACCGGGACGTTATATTTATGATCTGAACCCGCCTCACCCCTTCATCTCTTTCTATCTTTTTTCTGGAGGGTAAGATTTCTATAGCTCCGATCGATATTTTTGTCGAATTCTTTGAATACACGTTCGTATGCCCTTCCCTAATTTTTTTGTCGGCTGCTTTGAAAAAAAATTATACTTGTCAGGTCTTGTTCTAAAAAGTCTTATTCATAGTGATGTACTGAATGGAACGTCTCTAAATATGATAAGAGTGATAATGTCAGTCATATATTTACTTGTACGCGATTCTTAATAAGCTTCCTTTCTTGTTTGTAGGTTTCTTCTGGACAATCTCATCACCTTCTTGGGCGCTAACTTATTTAGCAAGCTGAAAAACCTCGAAGTATTGTAAGTGATCCATTCACTTTACTTTATAACCGGCCTTTTTCACGAATTGGGTTTGTTGATGGAAAATTGGTTTGTTTTCCTCATTTCTGTTTTGTTAGGGAGGCTCGGTCGCCTAATGGTTAGTGTATTAGACCCTGGGCCGATAGGTTCGGATTCGGACTGGCGAAGGTCGATCGTTATTTTGTGTTCTTGGCCTACTCTCGCAATGCCTCTATGCTCACACGTTTATAAATGGGTACCGGCGAGCGATTGTTGGAATATCCTGAGAAATTAAATACGGCCTCGACAGACTAGAGAGATAGCTCGGCAACTAAAATGAGCCGACAACTATTAGTGCTCGATAGAGCTTTCACGCACACTAGAGGCAAAAATATCGATTACTTTCGAAAAGGAAAACTGTTTTGTTGTCGATAACTAATATTTTTACATTTTGTTATCGATAATGCACTTCACACACTGGCGTTTTTGTTATCGCCAAATTTTTATGATCGACAACTAAATATGGTAAATTGTTGTCCATAACAGCCATGGTCTAGTCTGTCGAGGCCCTCAAAAACGCTGTGAGGTAACCTGCGATGTACTAGCATCCCATCCAGGCGGAAGTAGCGCGCATTGCACCTAGTCACTTCATTCCGCTTCAATTCAATCGCTTCGTTCTTCCGAAACCAGAGTGAAGTCCCGGTCTGTTGTAACACTAGGATCCATAAGGCTTTGCTTTACATTACCGTTTTCTTATAACAGAGAAATGCAAAGAAACCGGATCAGTGTGATTGAGCCTGGAGCTTTTAACAATCTCGTGCGACTGGACAGATTGTAAGTATATTGTGCTCTGCCTTGTGCTCTCGCATCTAACATGGCGCGTGCGTATAAATCAATGGTGTGCACAGATAAACGAATACAAGAGATGGAGTTTATATTCCCTGTAATTTCCGAGCTCGCTTATATTTGTTTTTGTTTTTTTTGCGATCCTGGTATATTTTATTACGTTTTAAAGGATGATGCTAATATCCCGTTAGCCTGCGCTCGTTATTACCTTAATTATATTTCACTATAAATGATGCCTATACCATAGGTAACAGATTATCAGTTTCCTGTTTGCCTATCGTTATGTTTTTTCTCGATGCAGGTATTTATATAACAACCAGATTGAATTTTTGCCAACATTTCCCGAACTGAAGCTTCTTAGGGCTTTGTAAGTATATTTTACAATAATAAAGATACCGTAAAAGCTCTATTAAGGCCTCCTGGGGGCTTATTTAATTCCAGGCTTCCAGATCTAGAAGGGGGGGGGGGGGGGGGGGGCTCTTATTAGAGATAAGGGCTTAATTAATCTCGTACCCAGATCTTCTCAACCCTCGGGAGAGAACTCCCGTAGAGCGAGAACATCTGGGTACGAGATTAGGGCTTAATAGAGAAATTAAAATTTAGGAGAAAAATCAATTATTTTTTTTCCAACATTTAATTGCAGCGCTAATTAAAACATAACACATAAAGGCTCCTGTGTATCAGCGTTATACAAATGCAACGTCATTTTACTATCAAAATATCACAATACAGTCGAACTTTTGCTAACGGACACCTCCTGTAAGTGGACACCTCTCGTAACCAGACACTAAGTCATGTACTCAATTACATACAAACACTACATTTTTAACCTCCCATAAGTGGAAAGTGGACACTTTTCTCTTACCAAGGTTGTCCGCTTACGAGAGGTTCGACTGTATTAATGGTTTTGGTGTTTTGACATCTGTCAACGGTTTCGTACTAAATGGGGGATGTAATATGGGGGACTTCCACCGCCCCTGTGGACGACGACAATAAATCACGTGTTGATTGCTAGGAATTACTCACGGGTTTTGACACTTTTTGGTTGTGGCAAATTGCATATTTCTCAGAGGACTAGAATCAAGTTTGCCAGCGCTTGGGAGAGCAAGGCTCCCATTTCTTCAGAGCGGCTGTATCCATATTGTTTTCTGTACAGAAGTGTTTCATGGATGAATTAACAGCTTTAGGAATGAATTTTCGCTTCTGTTCGTTTCTCCAGGTCTCTCAGAGATAACAAAATAGAGAATTTAGGGCAGAACTGTTTCAGTAAACTTCCCAATCTTCAAGAACTGTAAGTATTAAAACTAATTTGTTTATAATGGCAACTATTCATTCATAGTCATGTGACCTGGTCAGTTATTTTGAAACTTGTTGTTTGTCACCACATTGTAATCCCGCAATTTCGTAGGTTCTGAGCTTGAAGTTTGTGTTTTCACGAAAGGTTTGCCTTTGCGAAATAAGGGGGAATTTAAAAAGATAACTATATATCTTTGCGTTGGTTGTGTGCTGAATATAAAGCGGATAAAAACGACCGGCCTTCCATGCTGTCATGATCATGTGACCATCATGTGACTATCATGTGACTAACATCATGGTACGTCTTCTTTGTTGTAGCAACCTCGCAGGAACAAACCAGTTCGCCTGTGACTGCAACATATACAACTCTCTTGACGCGGCCATTAACGCGTTAAGTTCCTCAAGAGCTGCCGTGTGCCGTAATCCTTCGCAAGTAGCAGGAGCAAAGTTCTACCCAGGGGGGTCGTACGAGGCCTTTTACCGCCAACGATTTATCTGCAGTAAGACATAATTGATTACAAGTTAAATGTCAGGGCTCGATTCTTAAAAAGACGAATAACGCTTATGGATTAAAAGTGGTTTTCGTTGCCTATGTTTTGTGGAGTTTGACATTAGTCAAAGTCAAAACTGAAGAATCAAACCTATGATAATAAAACAGTAAACGTCCCTGAAAGTGTTTAAAATAAGTTACAAAACTGAAATCAAAATTCGTGCTAGTATTCGATTAGCTTAACCGTTCTTTCAACAACGAACCCAGATCAATAAAATGTAATAGTCTTGCAAGGACGTTCATGAAACTGTTTCAGGATAAAAATCGCTTATTAGTATTATTTTTAAGTTCAAGAACACCAATAAAAAACAGTTTTATTGAGTAAGGATAATTAACCTGGCGTTTCTTACAACACGAGATTGTTTGAAGTCTGTTCTCGGTATTTTTTATCGCTCAATCTATTGCGCCCTATTAATTTTTCAGATCCCGTAAATGTTTTGGCATCAGCGCCTGGCGATTATCAACTTAACGTCACGTGGGACAGGCCTTATGAACTTCACTCATTCATCAACTTCACAGAGAACACAACAACACTAAGCACGTGGGACGCTGTCAAGGTGAAACCTTGAGATCTTGTCCTGATCATCTGATAACTCAGAAACTATTTTAGTTGTTTTTTGTTGTTGTTGTTGTTGTTGTTGTTTGTTGTTTTTGTTTTTGTTTTTGTTTTTGTTTTTGTTTTTTGTTTGTTTTTGTTTTTGTTTTTGTTTTGTTTTTTGTGAAGTAGCCGAAGAAAATTTCTCGGAGCAAGAATGACCAAACTCAACCCACATATTGCTCTCAGTTTATTGCTAAAGATTCAATATAATATTACTCGGTTGCAATAAGAGGAATTTCGCTTGTGATGCAAAGTTGTTGCTGATGTTGTTAGCAGAGAAGAAGAGAGATTATTCTACTTCAAACCACTTTCTTAACGGACATCGATATCAGCAGGAATTGCCGCAAAAAGTGAACAAGATGGAGGAGTTCGTCACCATGTTTTGTTTATTTCTAGGTTCAAAGTGTGAAGTACTCTGTCGCGTGTTTAAGCGACGATGCCCCAACCTTGACAGGCACTTCATCAAAAGAGTTTCTTCTGTTCACTCAAACTGAAGGCGTGCGGGCTGGGACCGACTACACGTGTCACGTGACCATGACAGTATCCGCTTACAACGGGACGTACCTTGGAGGGGGACCCTTAGGAACACTGTGGACCAGAACGACGCCAAAGAGTGAAAAAACATCGGTCACTACTGTGGAGGGCAAAGGTTGGTTGGTTCCTCGTGTTCTTATTGGTTGTTTGCTGTTGTTAATTCATGGTAACGAGCTGATGTTACTCTAGCTAATGCCAAGAAAGGATGATCTAAGAGAAGGATTCCCTGTGCTCCATGATAATTTTTTGGCATCTACAAATTGTGTTAATAGTTTTGCGCCATGCTGTGAAAATTATTTATTTCCTACTTATCGAGGCTCTTAAAATAGTTCAGCTATGCCAATGGACTCAAAATTAAAAATAGATTTAAAACTTATCATTGGAAGATACCCATGTATGGGAAATGCTTCTCTTAGATCATCCTCTCTTGCTAATGCTTATCAGATGATTGTTGTTATTTCTGACATTTCAGCTCCAGTAACTAACACGACAGCCAACAAGACGAACTACTTCTTGGATGTTACCTTTTACGATTTCAGGTAATAAGGAAGAACTGTTTTGTTAATCATGGAAGAGATGTTGGTGACCTAATCCTCTGTCTCCTGCTCTATCCAAGATGGCGGTTTAAATTCAGCGCTCGCTTGCCCAAAATATGCCTGCATTGCAGGCTACTGCAAATACAGAGATAGTTTTCGAAGACTTTTATTCTGACACGTATAAATTAAACAAATTTTAACCGCACTTATTTGGCATTACGTGTAATACTTTTACAGACACTTCGTACTATCGTACTATCGTGTGATAATTCGGAGTATAAATAAATGTATAAATTTATTTATTTATTTATTTATTTGTTAATTACATGTTTGTTTTATAGAGCTGCTGATGGTGACTTTGTGGGAATCCCCAGTAATTACCGCGAGATGTACAACAGTCCAACATACATTGCGAGCCCGTATACCAGCTGGTTAGCGGTGTCTTCCAATCCAATTGCAGATAGCTTCTCTGATTGGTTCAGATCCGAGTCACCGAAAAACCAACATTATAAAGGAAAACTGGAACTAAAGAAACAGTGGGAGACAGACTCCAATGGTAATACAGTATTTCGGTATTATAACGACAAATTCTTCCCTGTTGATGGCCGTGGATGGGGAGCTGAAGGACAGAGGGACTGTTACACTAATGCACTCAGGAATTATGGGTATGTGAAAATTAATTGGCTGAAAATTAATTCAAACCTTCGCGCAGGATAATTTTTCTAAACCCAGAAACAGGAGGGAGGCGCGGTGGCCTAATGTTAGCGCGTTGGACTCCGGATCGAGCGGTCCAGGCACGAGCCCCGGCCGGGGTCATTGTGTTGTGTTCTTGGGCAAGACACGTTACTCTCACAGTGCTTCTCTCCACCCAGGAGTACAGGTGAATTGTCAGGGATTGAGGGAAACCTAACAAAAATGCTGGAGAGTTGATTGGCTAATAAAAAAAACTATAAACACATAAAGCACACAAATAATATAGAGAATCATACTGTCTTAAAACACTCCAGTTACTTCAATAACTGTGCCGACATGTCCCAAGCTATCACTCGTCCGCGAGGAAATTCCAAAACCGGACTCAGATTGAATTGCAAACAGTTCATTCATTATTTCATACATGTCATTCACATACTTCACTTATCCGATTGAATATCTTTCAGAAGAAGAATGTCATGAGAAATGACTGCAAGAGCGATTTAGTCCATAAGGAAACCAGTCTTTTACTTGAAATCTAAGTTTGTTGTCATAAATTTTAACTGATTGTATTTCTTTATAGATTCACCACGGCAGTTCGCGCGAAATTCAACTTCTCTGGCCTGGAAAATATGGCTTTTGCAGGTGGTGAAGAATTATGGGTATTCATCAATGGCCAGCTAGCGATACAGGTTTTCCACAATCCTTTGAACAGCACGATTCCTTGTGCGACAATCAACTTATCCCCCGCCCTAAAAGGTAAATTAACTGCATTAAGTGAAATTATATAAATACTTTTGTAAATTTACTAAAATAAATTTTGGCGGCTTTTTGTGTTTTCATTCTCTAATATAAATTATAATACAGCGTTTTAACCGGCGAGTATAGATGTAGCACGTAATAAATATTGACCAATTGACGCAACATAGAAACAAATTTTTAGTGGATTCATCCTTAGTGTCAGCACTTCTTATCTTTAAGGTGAAGGTGAGCTCGTTCCTAAGTATGGCTTCGTTGTTGGTGAGTCGTGTCAGGAGTCAGGATATCTGACATCACAAGCATTCAACATGACATTAAGAGTAAGTTTATACAATAGAGCGGTTTTCAATTGAGTGGCGAAATTATTCTGAAATTGCTTTGGTTTTTCTTTTTACTTTGTTGTTAAAAAACTTCCGTCATCGATCTACTCGACCAATCAGATGCAAACCACAAACCAATCACTACTTGATCACGTGCGTTTTCCCGCTCTTGGCACCGGTTATGATATTTGCTTTGAGTTAAGCTAGATTTGAGTTTATGTCAGTTGGAGTAAGGTCTTTTTTGTCTTCCCAGGTTGGTGAGCCATACCGTCTGGACGTATTCTTGGCTGAGAGATTCAAGTGTGACTCCAATCTGTTACTTCAAACCAGCGGGGTTGAATTTGTCCGGCAGTGGGAAGACACTTCTCCTGTTGATTTCATGTCTGATATCAGTGAAATTCTTCATGTTGGTGCCTTAGTACAGGTATGAAGATGTTGTGACTTGGCGCTTTAACTGCAAATGACACAGAATACGTATTTAGTTTTAACTTTCCGTTGCGTTGTAAGATTATAGTGTTTTTCGTTGCATTGTAAGGTTACAAAATACTTTAATGGAATGAAGAAGAGACATTTAAGACTCGTGACATTTGTATAGGACTTACTAATTTGTGGTAGGGCTTTCACATATGAAATAATTTGTAATTGAATAAATCCTGTCGAAACGTCTTACTCAATCGATATCAGGATGATAAATAACATGTTTTTCGAGTAAACGGGTCAGTGAGGCCTTAAGCTACTGTATTTTGCTGTTCCGAGCTTTCGCCGATCCACGGCATCATCAGGGAATCTTATCTTTTCGACTAAGTCTCCATTATCATTTATCTTTTTCTGATTGGTTGATGTAAATTGTCGCTTACATGTACATGATTAATTGATTTATGTCGTTGTCAATGTTGTTGTTGTCATCGTTGTTGTCATTTTGCTGTTATCATTATTGTTGTTGTTGTTGTTGTTGTTGTCACTGTTATCATTGTTGTTGCTGTAACTGTTCTTGTCATTGTTGTTGTCGCTGTTGTTGTGTTGTTGTTGTTATCGTTGCTGTCGTTGTCGTCGTTGTGTTGTTGTTGTTGTTGTTATAGTTGTTGTCGTTGTGTATAATAATGCGCCAATATCCGTATTGAGTACCACCTACCCACATCAAATAAAGAGAAACGACTTTCTTTCCCAATTCAAGTTCGAAGACCTAACTTTTTCTCCATTTTTGATGCAGGAATTTGAAGTGTCAGATGCCTTCTCCACAGGACCATACAAAGTAGAAATTATGTCCGGCAATGAACAACGCAGATTCGACATTAAAGAAGGCACATACTCCCCACCTCCCCTCCCACTACAGCTGCTCCTCCTTCTTTTGTATTGGATAATGAGACAATTTTCTTATGTCCAAATGGAACTGCAAATACTACTGTAAAACCGATTTCTACTGCTGCCCCAGGTTTGTATTAAATTATGTTAATTATGTCTTCCTTCCTTTGTTTTCCTTTCGTTCTTTTTATCAATCAAAAGCTCTTATGAGCGACTCGTGAATGATATGTCAAACTTATTCCACTAATGGTTGTTACATAAAACAGTCATTTCTGCCACGGCAACTTTCCCGATCGATTGACCCTACCGAAGCCAAGCCTACGGTAGTTCAAAGTTAGGTCAGCGTACTAACAACAATATAAAGAAATCTCTATGTTAATTTTAACAGTCAATGTTAAGTGCGTCGTAGTAGTCGAACGGTTAACGACGTGGACTTCAAATTAGAAGGTCGCCGGTTCAAATCCAGAAATGTGAAAACGAAAATTATATTTTTACAATTTACGACCTCTTCTTTTTTCTTTCTCCTTTTTAATGAATCTATTACAGACGCAATTCATACAATTGGAAAAAGCAAATAAAGTGAAAAAACGACATATACTGTCCCGAAATCAACATCAGTCGAAGTCGGCAGTTCGTGCTTTGAAAATCGAAAAACTTTATCCAAACACGCATTTCAGCCCTTCAAAGATTTTCAATGATCTGTTCTCCGGAAGTCAAGTATTTTCTAAGGTTATTTCTTCTATTTGGAACTCTTACAAGCTATAAATCGAGCCGAAGAGTCATTCTAAGAAGCTATGAGCCTACGGTAGTCCAAAGTTAGGTCAGCGTACTAACAACAACACAAAGACATCTCTATGTTAATTTTCATCCCAACGTTAAATTCGCCAAAGTAGTCGAGCGGTTAATGGTCTGGACTTCAAATTCGAAGTTCGTCTCTGGAGTCGCGGGTTCAAATCCAGAAGTGTGGAAATGAAAAATTAGCAAAAAAATCACTAAATAAAATAATAAAATAAAATAAAATAATATAATAGAAGAAAAAAAAAAGACGAAAAAAAAGATAAATTTATAATTTAATACATAAATTAATATTCATAAATTAAAGTTTACAGCCCATCGAGCGAGTGAAATTTGCATATCTGTTTCCACAGCTATACTCATTTCATTACATTCACTCGTAAAAAGTGTACTTCCGTAGCTTGAAGTGTTTAGCTTGATATTATTTGTAATTATTTGTCCTTTTTCCCTCTCTTTACTTCAGGAGTCCAGTCCTTCACTATCAACAATCCGTCAGCAAAGTTGATTCTAAAGTCTCCATTAGATTACGAACATACAACGAGTTACTTATTGACCCTAAAGATAACTGATACGGGAAAGGTAGCACAGCCATCGGGGAATATCACTATCAAGGTGAAAGCAACTTAACTAACTGTGCGCATGTCAATAACACGCATGCAAACTCTGCTCAATCGTGGTTGAGTTTTTCGCTGCCATCAATCATCTTAGCGGACCTCTCAAGAAGTTCACTTCAACAGATTCAAAAGGTCACGTCTATTATTGTTTCTTTTGGAGGGGGGGGGGGGGGTCCCTTGGTTGTCGTCGGATAATTATGATTGACGGCAGTGAAAAACGCAATCGTTAGTTCGGTTTTGAACTTCAGAGTTCGCGTATTTTGAAATTCGCAGTAAATCTGTACTTTTACCTTTATTTTTAAAATGAACGACTGTGAATTCAGTTCATATTCCCCTGCAGGTAAATATCTACCATTATAGACGGACTTGGAGGTAATATATTATATAGTATATAATATATTCTTACTCTCCTTCAGGTGTTTGTTTTGGATTACAACGACCATTGTCCAGTTTTACCAAATGTGGACTATGACCTCAAGCCTATCCCTCCACTCCAAAAGGCTGCATTCTTTGTTGCCACAGCAACTGATGGGGACAGTGGAATCAATGGAAAGATTACATACAAGAGGAGTCGTATATTGGAAGCAATGTAAGTTTAATGTCAACATTAAATTCATAACCGCCATTTTAAGGTTTTTAAAGCGACTGATGTTTCGAGCATTAGCCCTTCGTCAGAGCAAATCAGGGTATTATGTCTTGTTGGATTAATATGTTTTATGTTTATATGTTGAATTTATTTCAAATGTTTGTACGGTTTACATTCGTTTCCTAATTATAACAGTACTGCTAAAGATATAAATACACCAACACTTAAATGAAGTGGTTTAATTTTTTTTTTATTCGTTATTCACTTTATATGGTTCATAATTGAAGCAAATTGGAGTTTAATATTCCATAACGTGTAACGAAAACAAATTGAATAAATAAAACAGTTACGCAAAAAGTGTAATTATCTTTAATCGCGTCAATCCAATCAGCTAAAGTGCAATGTTCGTTCTAGAAAAGAAACAACACAAATAGCACATCTCATTTTACAGAACGAGACGTGAGACTGCGAGCAGTCGCTGTTCACATTTTCAAAAGTCCATAAGGGAGAACAAGGACTACTCGTACACCAAGAGAAAATCAGAGTCATCGCTTCATAGTCTAAGCATATTAGAGCCTGAAAAGAGAAAAAGATGGAATTTGTATGTATTATTTTCATTACTGGGGTAATAACTCGGTGACAACGGGGAGGCGAACTGACAACTGACAAACGTCACACTTTTAACTGACAATTAGTGTTTCAAACTAACCATCCTCGCTGAAAACTGAAAAAAGCCAAACATTTATCTGCCAACAACAGACGAATAACCCAACTTTTACATTGTTAATTTAACGAGAAGTTTATTGATTTCTTGGCGACGTTTCGGCTAACATTTGTCCCTCATTTTATCTCCCCTGAAGTCCTCGAATTGACGCCACTATGTACGCGATAAAGAATGGTACAGAGTACATATGGAGTAACAAAACTGTGGAATGGACTTACAAATATTATATTTTTGCTGTGGATGGGGGAACACCAAAACGAGGCGACAGGATACCGCTGACCATAACCTTCAACGCCACATGCCAGGAGTCGGGAGGAATATTCGTAAATGCAACAAGCGGAGAAGTGTTCTTCAGGGCTCCAGGCATGACGGGATCGGAGTATCGTGAGTCGCTTACTAAAATATAGAACATATGAATAATGTTATGGCGTTAATATATTCATTTGCTTCACTTAAGTCTTACTTAACTCTTTCATTATTTCAATCTTTCTAGGTATTACCTTATTTATACATTTATCTACTTACTTTATACTTATTTTATTTTGATTAATATTTACTTACCAAAACCGATATTTTATTTGTTTAATTTTATAGATAGCTGTCTAACTTGCCTGTTCCCTCAATGGTTATTTTAGGCAGATAGTACCTTATTGAATAGTTTTAATATATAATATAATTGTAATTTTGTATTTTTCCCCTTCTTTTTGGTACAAATGAATGTTGTTGTTGTTGTTGTTTGTTGTTTGTTGTTGTCGACTTGTCGTTAGTGAAAGGGCAATGTTTCACCCAATGAATTAATAGTAAGTCATTTCCTAAATACCTGACTATGAAAACACTCTTCATGTGTCCACTTCGAACTGTACTTCCATCTTGAAATAAAAAAGTGGTTACATTAATTTACTGCACTGCCAACACATGGAATTTTAGTGTTGTAACGCGCACTACAAACGCGTGCAAGAATGTATGAGCCAACATGGAATTAAGAGAAAAACAACAAACATCATCCAGCCGTGAATACAAACGTTTCTTTCCAGTTCATGAAAACACAGTTGTAAGATGATAAATGTTCCATTGAAACAGGAAATTGTTTTCATAATTGACTTACCATGTAAAATCTTGCCTTTTCTTATTTCAGCGAGGAATTCAACTACGAAACCCAAATGTCGTCGCTGTAGGACTGGGTACTACTGTGTAGGTGACGGAACTGAAGAGAAGTGTGGAGTGACGTCACCAACTGAATTTGCATTTGGAGGAGCAACAAACTGTACCTCGTGTTGGGAAGGCTGGGTACGAGTGACGTCATGACATGTATTCTTGCGCACTATTGAGAACGGATTCCTATAATTAGCAGCTATAATTAGCACATGGCAAACAAGTGAATTTCTTTAACAAATTTCCTCCTTTTCATTTTGTATATGACATGAGCTACACGTGAAAACTGAGGGTGGAAGAAAAGTTTCTGGATTTTCATTGACAATTAATTTCTGCTAGTAGAAAAGATTATTCGCCTGCCAATGTCAGTGACATTTAACTTGTTGCTTTGGAGTTCGGTAAATAATATCCTCGCTATTCATTTTCACTTGGATGAATAAACTGGTATTCACAATTTCAATACGTTCTTGTTCGTCTCTACATATTTATCTTTCAGTTATGCCATAACGGCTCTGCGTTACCTTGCCCGCCAAACACTTACGTCAAGTGTAACGCAACGGTAAGTAAATGACATGATTTGCCTGTTACGTTTGACAACATAACGTTAGAACGTAGTCCCTTAAGACTAGTTCCAGATCAGAAATGACAAGAACTGGGTTTTTTTCGTGTAAGCGCTGAACACATTAAGCTATTTTGTCGTGTCAAGTCAAACGCCTATCTATGCATAGTTGTAACCAATTTATCGACTGTATTGTATCATGGATCTCAATTCAGGGGTGTCCAGAGAAATGCTTTCCCTGTGAGCCTGGCACAGTTTGTAATGCAGGAAGACAGTTCGAGTGTCGTCCCGGGACATACAGTGATGGAACAGGTGAGTTATGCGTGTCATACCCACTTTCTTTATAAAAACTGGTCTTCACTAGTGTCATAAACATAAACGTACATAAGCTATAGATAAGCATGAACCTAAGCACATAAGACGAACGAACACATTCATTCTTCTTAGGTGTCTTTACTATGAAGCACCGCGGCATAAACATAAGCATAAGAAAAACACAAAAATGTTCGGTTATACCGCGGTGATTCCTAATGAGGACAACATACGAAGAACAAGTGGGTTCGTTCTTATGCTTGTGCTTATGTTTATGCTTATGTCGCTGCTGTCTTCACTAGCTTATGCTTGTGTTTCTGTTTATGCCAGGGGCACCCACTATTTTTAGGCTGTCTGGTGTGCTTTTAAAGAACAATAAATGAATTATAAGCTGCGCTATAAATATATCTGTTCGGTCATTCTAGGGGAACTTTAGCTCTTCCTTGCTGATTTTTCCTTTCCGAAAATCCTAGCTGACCTTTCTTTTTCCCCCTATCAACATTTTTATTAGCCTGCCGGTTGAGTCCGTCTGCGACGCAGGCTACATTTTTATCTCTCCGAAAATAATAGGCATTAATTTTCCCATATTAAGAAAGTTTGAGATGATATTTCCTTAAAGAAAACTCCAAACTTTCAAACTTTAATCCGAATTTCTGAGGCGATTATAGGCCTTCCGAACATATATTTCACCGAAACGATCTGTTGGGTGCCCCTGTTATGCTTCTGTCGCTAGTGAAAACCAGCCTAACACTTCTTTCGTCTTGTTCTATTATCGACGTAAATTGATGTTTTGTTTCTTTACCTCAGGTTTTCCTTGTAAGTTATGTCCGCCGGGAAGTTACAACAACGCAACGCGGGCGGAGACCTGCTACTGTTGTAAGTCTGGTTACAGTAGTACTTACATGAAGACGTCCTGCCGGCCATGCCCCGCCAATGAGTACGCTAGCCAAGGAGACTTCCCGCACTGCACACTCTGTCGGACCTGTTTCACGAATACATCATGTAAGTTGCACGAAATGTGACTTCAACATTTTATCTGTGTATGTTTAAAAAAGGAAATGCAAGCTGTTTGGCATGGTTTTCCCGAATGCATTTCATGCCAGTCAAAGTGCACGTGCAATTGTGTTTTAGATTGAGAAGTTTGGTAAACACTTTGTTAATGTTTGTTTGCATTTCGCCAATTCATTCATATTTATCAGGTCCATGCATGGGAGATCCCTGCTTTCCTTCAGTGGACTGTCACAATGTTGGAAACGGGTCGTTTGTGTGTGAATCCTGCCCTGATGGGTTTGAAGGAGATGGAAAATCATGCACTGATATTGACGAGGTAACGTTCTAATATTTGACCAATATAGTCAACCTGATACAAATGTGATTAGAAGTAATTTGTTGTACGCAGCGCAGTACCTAATCGAACAATGTTGGCCCAATATAGATTGCATGACAAGAATATATGTTGCACTGAATGTTGTACAACTAATAACCTGAGTATCAGGCGAATTTTTCCGCGCTCTCTTTTACTCTTCGTCTTTACGTGGTCGCGCTGAAACGTAAAGAGAATGTAAGGAGCGCGAAAAATTGGCCTGATCGCAGGTTATACAACTAATTGACCGATCAACTGACTGACCGACTCTTTGACCGATCGACTGTCTCACTGTATGCAGCTGATTGACTGACCTTTCCCTTCTTCACTAAAGAGCCTTTTTTCATTGACTAGTGCGCCCTGGCAAACCCATGCCACGATCCCAGGGAGTGTGAGAACCTCTCTCCTGGGTACCGTTGTGGAGGGTGTCCAACCGGGTACCGCGGTAATGCTCCTTCAGGTGTGGGCTTAGAGCATGCGCAGAAGTACAAACAAAAGTGTGAGGAAATAGATGAGTGTACTGAGGGCATTGACACATGTGATCCAAACTCAAACTGCATTAACACACTGGTAAGTACCATATGAATAGGAAATATTGACATTATTACCAATCATCCCCATCCGTCTCTTTCACAAGTTTGTCCAGACAAAGTCCAAGCCTAAGAAATTACAGTAAATAATGGGATAATTTAAAGTAAATGTGCCAATTCTTGACCTGTAGGGACTTTGTATTTGATGTCTACGTAATATCCGTTACAAACTGGTACTGACAATTTGAATTGTCCACCGATTGCAGGACATAAATTAAGTAATTACCAAGTAATACGAAGAACATAGCGTGACAACTTTTGAATTTGCATGCAATTATTAGTTCAGTTCTTTATCTCTGGGTACAGTGTACAGTGACACCCTCCTCGGAACAAGGAAAAGTGTCCCCTTAATGGAGATGTTTCAAAGTAGAGCTTCCACTGTATTTCTAACAACGCACAAAGACGCAAATTCTGTGTTTTTATCTTTCAAATCATCTTATCTTCTCAGGGTAGTTTCAAGTGCAGTCCTTGTAAGCCAGGATTCATTGGTGATGGTTATCTGGGCTGTTATCCTGGTGACCTGTGCACCAGCTCACAGCATACCTGCCAAGTGAATGCACAGTGTTCTTCAACAGGAGCCGGCAGATACAAGTGCACGGTATGGACGTCTAGAGAGGATGATCTAAGAGAGATCTAAGGGATTGGCGTAAAATAGCCAAGATACTTAGCACATGAAACAGTCGTATTGGGATAATTCGAAAGTATCTATGTACGTAAGCCCTCGCCGCAAGAGCTTCCATGTGTCTAAAAAGGCCTACCACGCTGGCTCCGTCCATCACGACTGAGTCCATCGTGGTTAGGGGACGAAAGGCTATGCCTAGCCATAATCGTAACGACAACCGTTATGAGATATAACAGATTGCGGGATGACCAACAATGGAAAATGTGTTCTAGAGCAATCAATCAGAGTTCGTATATGTGCTGATTGTTTTTCGTTACTTTAGAGCTGTCAACTGATTTTACGTGTTTTTATTTTGTGGTGCTATTTCGTCACATAGTGTAGGGATGGTTTTGCGGGTGATGGAGAGGAATGTGAACTGGACCCTGACCTAGATGCGATTCCTGTCAAAGGACTAAGCTGCACCTTACCAAACTGTAGAAAGGTTTGTGGAAAGAAATGATGGTATATAGAAAGGTTTGTTCAAATTACATAATTTTTTTGCATGATGTTTTCCTCTCTACAACGGCCACCCTGGGGCAGAATGAACTTTCGTTGCACAGAGGTCACCGTTGTAGGGAGGCTTCAATACGAGTATGGAGGTATGGATCTGTGCACGTTCGGGGTGAAAAATCCTGACCGTCGTAATGGGATGGCTTTTTTGGCCTTAAGTGGAGGTTTGACTATATTCTATTGTACTGCTCCATGTCGGTTGAATGGTAACATGACGAACCTTCCTGTTACGCCATGAGATAATTTGTGGTGTCTATACCTTGCAGGATAACTGTCCAAGTGTGCCTAACACGGGTCAGGAGGATAATGATGGTGACACGGACGGAGACGCGTGTGATGAGGATGACGATAATGATTTGATTCTTGATAAACAGGTTTGTTACACTCAAATCAAAGCAAAGACCACAATTAGCATCATAGCAACCATACCATCCATATCCTCGGAAATATTATGCATAATGATATCAGATCATATTTTTTTGTGACCGACATATTGATAACCTTCAGATGAAAGGCAATTTAGAGATAAAAAAACAGCGATGTTTAACCCTATTCAAACTGGGCTTGTTTTGGTCTTTTCCGACGGGGGGATCCCCCGCCCCCCTCCGTTTCTCCAAATGCTACGACAACATATAAATAAATGTTAAATCACTTAGAAATCGTTTTTTCTATCTAAATCTCAAGTGTACTGATATCTAACGTCCTCAAGGATAGTTGAGGATGGAGAAGATTAAGACGGATTGAGAATGGCGAACTTGGCCAAAAATTGGCCAATGTTTAAGATGTGCCAACCGTGACGTAGCTCCTTTAAGGTCCAAAGAGTTCTTACATGGCCATCAATCCCTTGCTTATTACATGTTTTACTACAGGATAACTGCATTTTTGTGAAAAATCTTGGCCAAAAAGACACGGACAGAGACGGTGTGGGTGACGCGTGCGATAACTGTGTGTCTTTCCCTAATCCAGACCAGACAGACACTGATGGAGACGGAATGGGAGATGAGTGTGACGATGATCAAGATGGAGATGGTAATTCAATGATAACATAGTGGAATGCTCAAATGTCTGGCACTAACATAAGTTTACGAGGCCAGTCATTAATGGGAATACCTCTCTGCTTAGTAAGTTGTCAACTTTTTCAAAGGGAAATAAGTGTATTTTATTGACAACGGAGGCATTACGCGAGCTAATGCGGAATAAACGAGTTGTCTTACGAGGAAATAATTGCTCATGAAAATCACTATAAGTCGTCATGAAATTTGCTACGTGATGTTTCTTCAAATTCACCAACCGCAATCTGGTGTGGAATATGGAATATTCAGTACCTCAGCCCAAATACCCAAAATACCTTATCCGAGGAGTGAGGATGTCAAGGACTTTGACGATGGGAATATCGTTGTCTCACGTTTTTAAAAGAAAGCCATTCTGCCATCATGTTCTAGCCACTCTGAATGAACCATTCGTGCTAGCTAATGGTCGCTCATCAGAGGTTAATACAATTTTCTTCCCAGTCTGAGTTGCGATTAGCTATGATCATTGATTCCATTCCAAAAATATTCCATTCACATTTATGTGGCTTGCGTAACCCAGAATAGCCTGTTCCAGACTCGTTCTAAGAGTCCGAGAAAAGCTAAACTCAATAACAGAGACATAAATACTCATCTAATATCCCCCTTGCCGTAGGAATACTGAATGTCAATGATAAATGTCCAAAGTTGAACGCTCCAGGAGATCAAGACGATGATGACGGGGACAATGTGGGAAACTTGTGTGACAATTGCCCTAAAAATTACAACGCCTTACACAGTGGCGTACAGGTATGGCTATCAAGATAAACAATGATCAATCGAGGCAAATAATACAACAATAATAATAACTTGACAATCACCAGTTGGTCGCACATTTTTTACTCGTGTTTTCAGTGTTTGTCTTTACTGCTACTTGCCAAATTTCACTGAAAATTACTGAAAATGCAATGTAGAGCAGTTGAACACGATTTTTAACCTTTTTTAGACTAGGCTGTAAGAAGGGCAGAAAGTGCATCTTTATCTATATAAATCGAATTCAGGCTAATCCCGAAACGTTTGGACTTATCACGATTTTATGGCACTGAGCACTCGGATGCGAGAACATTTAACTTACTTTTGTTTATATCATTTGTATATGTCAGGCTATAACTTGTATGGTGTGGGTAACGTGTTATTCATGACGTCATACTTCGCTGAAAGGACGTCCATCTTGGATCGCCAATTCTCGTGATTTTCTCAAAAAATTGAGTAGTGTCATACCTGAAAAAAATCTAATGTATCCTCAGTCGCTTATCAAAGTTTTATAGTGTGACGTGTGATTTGGTAACGTCACAGTGACTCCATGCGCCTAAAGCGCCCTTAGGAATCCAAGGGTAAATAACGCCTATTAATTCGTCTTTCAGCCGGATTCTAACGAGAACGGATATGGTGATGCATGCGACGGGCAAGGAAAAGACAAGTAAGTCGTAAGAAACATCCGCTAAAACTTGAAAGTAAGCCACAAAACAAACCTCATCTTGTCGTCACAAGCTCGAAATGGAGTGGAGTTAGTACACGCGTGTGGCCAAGTGGTCCACTAAATAGGAGTGATGTTACTCCCCCAGGATGGACAGGATGGGATACTAGTCCATGTTACCCCCAGCATTTTTTCAGGTTTTTCAACATTGTCCCATTACCCATTTCTACCCCTGTCACTGTGAAAGTAAAGTGTATTTTCCAAGAACACAACCCAGAACCGTCAAACCCAACCTTTGTTTAGGATAGTCGATAAAACACTGTCTCGAGTGTTTGATATATCTTCTCGGTCGAAACAAAAACTAAGGAGCAAACGGAGAAATAATATCGTACAAATCGATGCTAGCATCGATTTGTACGATTTTATTTCTCCGTTTGCTCCTTAGTTTTTGTTTAAAAAGACAGATATCCAAACCTCCGACACGGTTATGATTTCCTTTGTTTTAACTTGATGAATTATTAATGAGCTTGAGAAGTCTAACTATATCACGGACATGGTACTGTTGAAGGATTTATGGGTGTTTTGTTGTTTTTCAGAGACGGAGATGGAATCCTTGATGAGTTCGACATCTGCCCTGATTTACCAAATGGTGAACAAGGAGATGCCGATGGAGATAAGAAAGGTGGGAAAATGATTTCGTTGATTGAAATCCGGAAAAACAACACTGCCTTCTATTCTTTGCTCGGTAATAATAGGAGAACAACAGAGAGAAGATCCTTGGCCGATATCACGTGACTATAGTCAACAAAATAACCATTTGCTAGCATGTAGTACTGAAGACGTGACTACACAATATTACTTCCTCGGGTCTTCTCAGAATCAACTTCAATATAGTGGGCAATCTAGCTTAGTAATTAAAGTAGATTACTTCTAAAACGATGAACACTACACAACTATTTACAGAAATAAGACTAGGCAATTACCATTGTAAAGTGTCAGCACGTTTTGTAGTAAGTGTGGCTCTCTTGCCCTACAAACGCTAATATTCTGAAATGAACTAGTCAAACTTAGTGACAACTGCAATGTACGTTAATTGACTTCACCCTGATACATTTCTCATAAGGTGACGCGTGTGACGACGAACAAGATAATGATGGGATACTCAACATACGGGATAATTGTCCTATGATCAGCAATCCTCTTCAGGAACATGACAAACTATCTTATGACGTCAAAGGTAAGCAACGGCAGTTACGGCGCCGGTTGTCAGGGAAACAAAATTAAAGAGCGGGAAATGATGTGCGCGCTAGCTAAGCCGTGCTGACAAGACTCAAGCAGTGCAAAACAGCTTCGTACGGCTGGTAGTGTACGCAGACATGTCCCGATATATTAATAAAGTCATTTTTGCGTTCTACAAAATTAATTAAAATTATTCGTAGTGGGGAGGAGATAGCGTCCCTAAATGCATCATACAGTGTATTGCAAATTCATTATAATAATCAAGGAATACGTAATCTAGGTAGGAGGTTCTTCTTATGGAACATTTTTAACACTTTCAGCTAATCCAGTGGGTGACGCATGCGTGGATGACTATGATGGTGATGGATTCCCGGATGTTGATGACGTCTGTCCTCATGTCAAGCATATCAGTAAAACAAGCTTCCTGGATTATTTTACGGTGGACTTGTATCCAGGTCACCGCGACCCAATCCCGGAATGGAGAGTGGCAAAAATGGTAACCGTGTAAAAACTGTAAAAGTTTAGGAAAGTTTAGAGAAAATTCCTTAATGCATTCTATGGTTTTCTTTTAAAGCTTCGGATTGCGAGTGACTGGATATTAAGCCGTAACAAATTAATCACATGACTTTTGAAAATAAACTAAACTGATTGCAAGGCTGGCACTACGACAAAAGGCCAGGTTTATTGGCCTATATTTTAACTAGTAGTACTAGTTTTCCTCAGAGCCAAGGCTATAACATAGATGTATTTTGCTCTGCTTGTGGAATTTTAGTTAACTAGATCAGCTGCATTTGAAAACGAAGGTATTATTTCTGCTTTCCTTCCTAATGGATAATTAGGAGCTTAAATGTAAAACCAAATATTAAAAACCAGTTTCTACCTTGTTTTTGTACCATTTCGTGACAGGGTGTTGATGTTGAACACGTGACCAATACAAATCATCCTGGAATGCTAATTGGTAAGACTACTTTATTTTTAACGTTTTATCAACTATGCTGTGCGAAGTTAATGGTAACCGTTTCCCTCCCTAATTTCGCTTCATCTTTGTATCTTTGGCCCTTCGATCCACTCCCAAGTTAACATCCCCATTCTCCAAACTGGCAGTTATCGGTAGCAACTTATGCAGTTGGCAGCGAAGGCCTGTAAAACAAATTCAGGCTCCAACTGGATTCAAACCAATGACCTTTGTAATTCAGTTTCAAATGCTCTATCGCTCAGTTATGAAGTCACTGGAAGTTAAGTCAATTGTGAATTATATTTATCCGTGAAAAGATGAGTATGTGATAATACATGTATGGAATCAAATGAATCACACATCAAGGACGTGAATGGCGGGAGAAATAAAGAGAAAGGGAGATCGTCGGAGTTATACATCAACTTATGCAGTCAGTTGCCATAAAAAAAAGCCTGAAAAATAATCAGGGATAAGTTCCGGCATGCAGTGTGGGCCAGTTTGGCCAGAGTGCGGCTTACCTTTACCTCCAACGGGATTAGAACCCATGACTTTATAGCGATTCCGGTACAAACGCTCTACAACTGAGCCATGAAGCCACTGGTAGCTGGTCATTGGCATGATACCTAACCTCCTATCAAAAGCGCAATTATCATTGTTGACTTGCCGTAGGTTCTACACGGTACGGAGCAGTGGATTACAGCGGAACACTTTATGTAAAGGACAGCGAGGGGTCCGATTATTTGGGCGTGGTGTTTGGCTATCAATCGAATCGTAAATTCTATGTTGTGATGTGGAGAAGAGAAAACATTAACTTTGGCAAAGCTGATACCAACGCTGGAATAAAAGGACTGCAACTAAAGGTGAGAATAACTTATTCTGAAAAAGCAAAGTGTACATTAAGGACAGACGTCGATTTTACAATGGCCGTCTTTATACACACAGACGGATTATCTATTTTGTGCCCCTCTTTATACAGAGAAAATGTGAAATAATTGAGCATAGAGTTTTCAATTGAGTGACGAAGTAATGGAATTATTTTACTGCGCTCTGTGATTGGTTTAGAAAATTTGCACCAGCTATTTAACCAATCAGATGCAAAAGCAAAACCAAGCGCGATACGATTCAGATTTGTTTCGAGTTCTCATTGGTTCATTCTGTTGTTTACGTTTGTTGTGATTGGCCATCATAATTGTTTTAGTTTTGCGCTCTATTATAAGTATGTTAAATATAAGTTGACATAGTAGTGTCTTATAATTAGGTTGTAGACTCAAACACGGGACCGGGGCCGGATTTGGCAAAAGCGTTATGGCACTCAGGAGATACACAAAATCAGGTGGGTGATAAAACACGTATCTACCCGGCTCAATTACACGATTTCACACATAAGACTCTCATTAGTTTACCAGGTATGAATGTTCGTTATTTACCCTCAGGTCACGCTGTTATGGGATGATCCAAGTATGGAAGGATGGCAGCATCAGACCTCGTATGGCTTCCACGTTACCCATAGACCGTCCATCGGGCTTATAAGGTCAGATATTGTACGGTAATACGTCATTATCAGGTCCTTCTCTCCATGCGGAGTATAGGGCGGGAAATTGACTCCTTCCTTGACTGCTCTGAGCTGTAATCAGTTATCGTTTCCTCTCCACTGCACACCTTCATTTTTCTCTTGGTCGGCCTCCTCTGGTGCCCAGGTCAGTCTTGTGTGAGGTTGTCTTCTACGTTCTTCTCTCTCTATTCCTAACACAATCAGATCGACCGCCACCGTCTTCGCTGACAAACTCCGTTTTGTTCTCCTGACTTCCTCGTTGCTCACTTTCAGCTTGAATACGGTAACACGTAACTGGTATTAAAGGGACACTGTCCTGATTTTTGCATGATTTTGGGAAGCTCAGAAACATATCTAGATCATAGGAAGTTGGTCAATAATGGCTTGATTCTGTAGAATAACACTCGACAAATGACAGGAACCCATTAGCAAGTGAGGATGACAAACGACAGCGAGGATGGAAATGGATTGCAATATGGATTTTTGAATAAACGTCAGGATGTCAGTTTTTCAAAGTTTCAAATTTGGCTCGGAAATCTTTGAAATTTTGCAAACATTTTGTTGCGGTATGGAATTTCTTGAAGAAATTGCTTTTTATCATTTAGTTAGAGTTTATTAAGTTCTTATTTCATAGATTTAGGGACCATTTCATGCATTTATAACAGTTTTGAGCAAATACGCTGGGACAGTGTCCCTTTAAGTAAGTGAGTGGCCAGAGACATGTGCAGTCAAAGAAATAGTAAAATGTCTTATTTATCACTTTTGTAATAGACATTCAGGTTTTATTACCTTTTCAGAATTCAAATAAAGCAGGGAGAGAAGATTTTAACTGATTCTGGAAACATTTACAACACGATACTGACCGGTGGGAGACTGGGCATGTTTGTTTTTGGACAGCATGACGTCATATGGTCCAGACTTGATGTACGCTGTTCTGATAGGTAAGCTCATCTGATTGGTCGGATCCCGTGCGGTTAACACCTTGTATTTACGCCTGGATCAAAAACATGGTAGTCATATTTATCATCAAGAGAGTATGATCTAAGAGAAGCATTCCCCAATACATGGGTCTCTTCCAATGATAATTTTTTGAAATCTATTATTTTGATTTTCAGTCCATAGCTGAGCAATTTTGAGAGCGCTACCTGATCGTTCAGTTCGAGTATCGTGATGTCGGAGCCTCCATCAGATGGAAATAAAAATAACTTTCACAGCATGGCGCGAAACTATTAATAGATTTCAAAAACGTTATCATAGTGCACGGGAAATCCTTCTCTTAGATCATCCTCTCTTGCATCTATACACTGCTTGTAACAATACAGAGGTGCAAGTAGATTACTCTACAGTTACTTCACATGTTCTAAATTTCTTAAGTTTTATTTTACCTTTTCATTTTAGAATAAACCAGGCTCTGATGTTTGACGGTGTAGATGATCACGTGACGTTACCATCCATTCATAATTTAGGTTTAACAGACAGGTACGTCAATTTTATTATCACATATGAGTGTGATTCACATATGAGTGTTTTAGAAAGTTCCAAAACACAGATGTCATATTATGTATTCTTCTCTTTTAGCTTTACAATCAGTGTATGGGTACTTATGGCAGCGGACTACCCCATGACGGTCATGCCTATCGTGTGTAGTGATGAAGGAACACTCTGCTTATATCTTAACGACAGGCGAGTATTGAGAGCGATTCAGAGCGTTTACTCGTTGAATATGGTAAAACTAAGACCAAATAAATCCGTCACAGCAAAATATTTGGGCCATGCAATCACTACGGTACCAAATTCGTTCAGAACTCGAAGCAAAACCAGTACTAACCTGCGGCAAGCGCGGGAAAACATGTATCCGGTGGCAAGCGCGGGAAATCTGCAAAATCGTGATTGGTTTTAGTTCGATGCACCTGATTGGTCGAAAAAACACACCTCGATTGTGATTGGTCGAGAAAACAATGATTGGTTGAAGAGCGTGGCACGAGTTTTAGAGCTCAAAAGCGCAACCTCGTTCCCAGGGTCTTCTCGCTTTTCAAGATGGTGGCTGATCGATACGCTAAAGTAAATACAGGGTACTCAGAATATCAGATATGAATTCTTATTTACTTTCTTGTTTTATATATTTTTCTCTTTTTCAGACGTATTCATGGCAACCTTGGAATATCTACTGTAGAGGGAAGTGAAATTATAGAACCACAGGAATGGCATCATCTAGTGTTTCGATTTGATGCACAAAGTAAACATATAGTTTTCTCTTGTCTAAAGATAGTTACAGTTGAGGGTTGATGGAACACTTTACTTAGTCGGCTGCTGGCGGGAGCTCAGTCTACGACAGACAACAAGGATTGTTATAGCCCGCAACTAAAATGATGCGCCTAAAACTGTATAACTCCCTAGGGAAACAATAGCTTGAACTTTGGATCAGGTCGCGCGCCTTGAGACCGCAGCAATTTAAGGTTGATTTTTATCAGCGACATGACCATAGCATAAACTGACATACGAATAGTGAAGACGGCAACGACGTAAGAAAGAAGTTCATTCTTATAGCTCACTTCGTCTCATTATCAGTCTTATGTTGTCCTCACTAGGAATCACCGCGGCATAAGCATAAGAAGAACCAACAGTTTTTTTTTTCTATGCTTATGCTTATAACTTGAAATGAAATATTCAATGACATGGATAATTACCAATCTGTATCTTGTTTTAGGGCATGAAATTGAAGTGTTTGTAAATGGATCATCGGTTGGAAAACAGACAGATACCACGCCTTATTTCTGGGTAAGAACAAGAACGCTCTTCAGCATAGATCATAATAGATAGATGAGATTAAGTATCTCTTATGACTGTCTCTCTCCTTCTTTAATTTGTAGTCTCCAAATGTCAAGCTCTTTGTCGGAACTGATCAAAAACACTTTTTAAATGGAACAATCGATGACGTAAGTACAAAGTTAACCTGTTTAGAGCGAGTCGTAAAAAGTTGAAAGTTAAAAGGTTTCAGATGCCAATAGGCCTGGTGCACTTATGCATGATTAGGTCACTTGCTCAAAATTCACCCTCAAGCCTCGTTTACACGAAATTCTTCTCAAAGCTCTGGCGCCTTCATAGTGTTTTCACGTGAGTATTCTTTCCCCCTTTACTGCTTTGAAAATTCGTTAATGGGAAAATTTACAAGATTGTACTTCGAACGCGAGACTTGGGGGTGAAATTAGCTGTGACGATTGTAATACGCCACTTCCGAATTCCTTTTTGCCTCTGTTTCAAAACGAGTCCCTTCAAAACTCTTGCTCCCGCCTCGATTAGTTTTGTAACTATTAGCGGGAGCAAGCACTCTTGTAAATCTTATATATAAAAATTCAATAAAGTTGTTGTTGTTGTTGTTGTTGTTGTTGTTGTTGTTGTTGTTGTAGTCCAAGTGCGAAACCTTTCAAATGAAAATGAGTCTGATTTGGATTTGAATGAACTTGTGAAGAAAACTCATTTTCATATGAAAGGTTTCGCACTTGGACTCGTTTTGAAAAAGATGTAAAGGGATCTCGGAAGTGGCCTATTTCATTAGCTTCATAACCCTACCTCATAACGTCCCCTCCATTAACTTTTTTTATTCCGGACACATCAACAAATTAACATTGATATTCATTTATCCACAGTTAACATTATGGGGAGTGCGAGTTCCAGATAATGAAATCATCGATTACATGAAGTTAGCCGGATTGACATGGCCAATCCACAAGGGCCTGGTACGAGCGCATTTCAACATGGAAGATACTTCCGGTTCTGTTATATTAGACCAAGGAGGGAATGGTTTTCCATGGTAACCTGGTTGGAAGACCTATCTTTGTTCCGGTTAGTAACAATGAACAAGAAGTTAATAAATAACTTAAACCGGGCAGTTAAAGTTTAATTTATTTCGCCCGGTTAATAATGTACCAGCAAATAGTGACAAAATTTTATTTTAAGAACACGTCGAACTTCGCAAATGATCGGAGTGCTGTTGTGGTGTGAATGGGGAGCTTTTTTCGAACATTTTTTTTTTTCCTGTTCATAAATTGTCTTCAGTTTTAAAAAAACTGTAATAATACCAAAACCATAGCGACAAACCGATGAGGAGTGCCGGATCTAAATTTTGTAGACCTGGATCAGTAAAACACTTGAGATAATAAACAGGAAGGGAAAACTTATCCTTGCGACAAGGAGAAGGAAAATTCGGAAATGAGATAATAAACACACTAAATGCAGCACTAAATATCGGGCAAATTTGTATATAGTATATTTAGTACTGTGTATTTTATTATCTCGTTTCCGAATTTTACTTCCCGTAAGGATCAGTGTTTTTTGTTTTTATTATCATGGGAAGGCTGGGGAATAGGGGGAGGGCTTATTAGAAAAGCTTAAAGCTTTTAAAAAAGAAACAGGGGTGGAGCATAATAGCTTTCACGGCAAGGCATTCTTTTCTGCAAGTTATCTCCTCCACAACGTTCAAAGCAGCTCGTTTAGTTTAGTCCCTTTTCTGTTTTATTCAATTTCTAAGTGAAGGAGAATTCTCGCATGGTTGCTGATTGTTTTTTTGTGTTTTTTTTTTCTTTTCATTTTTTACAGAGCACGGTGGACAAGAATCGTTTCGTGATCTCGTATCCTAACAATCGACGAAGGAGAAGCATTCGAAGTGCTCTGTTCAGTTCATGGGCGAACAGACATTCAGAACTTTAAGTGTTTAGTTCAGGTTTTGGGCAAACAGACAGAACCGGATAAGGAATCCGCCATATTCAGTTTTGGACAAACAAACAGGCAGAACTTTAGGAATACTTTGTTCAATTCCTGGGCTAAGAAACAGAACTTAAGGAATGCTATACTCAGCCCTATGGAAAACAAACAGGCAGTTGCTGTGCTAACAAACAGACATAACTTGGCAAGAAAACATCCTTGTTCGAAGTTTTTTATTAAAGATGATATTTATTAAGTTGTGTGGTTGATTATTTTCTTTCTAGCGAACATTTTCCATTATTTTTATCTTCCCAATTCATCCATTTCAATCTCTCTTCCTCTTCTATGTGAAAGTTAAACTGGGTTTACCAAGATATTACATATTTCTTTGTGTATAAAGACGCGTTTTTATTCAACGCCTTATAGCTGCATGTGGGTGTATAACTTTGAGGAGGAGAAAGATGATTCATTCATTTACAGCAGAACCCCGCTAACTCGAACTCGGTTAACTCGAACTCCCCGCTATCTCGAACTCAAACCCATTCCCCTTGCCAGTTGTTTTTCAGTCATTTACTATCCATGCGTATACTTGTCGCATTTCTGACGCGTACCGGGTTTTAAATAAATGCGTCGATATAAATCAAATCCAATGGGTCAACATGGCCGTCAGGGTCTTTGTCATTTGTATTTCTCGGGAATGGTTGCAAACCAGCAATCCGAATGTGAAAAAAACTCCTTCAAATTTGGAAGATTGTGAATGTTTTTTTTTACATTAGCTCAGTCCTTTAAATATTTTTGGGTAAATGACTAGCGCGCGTATTCACGTAAATTTCCATGCTGTGTAAGTACTTCACTTAAAAATTGTTGAAAATTCAAGAACTTATTCTTTTTCGTCACATTCTTTGTAACGCGTTTAGTGTATGCGATTAATCATCAATGGCGTATCGATTAAGGTGGCTCCGTTAAGTTGTAATTTCGGGCACACTTTTTCGGCTTTTAATAATGCGATTGCTATAAAACGTTGGGAAAAATTGCAGCTATCACTCAGCAATGATATGATATGATGGAATTCGATTTAACTGGTAAAAATATTTTTAGTGATATTAGAGCTTAAGTAGACAACACTTTTTGAACAAAATCACACCCAGTGAAAAATTGTGCCGTTATATTTGTGTTACATTACTGGGATCAGCTTATATTGACTTTTAAATACATGCCTTAACCAAGTTTCAGCAAAATCGTTGGAGCAGAAATGCGGAGGTAATAAGGCCATCTCATAAATTTAGCCCTGAAATTCTCTTAAATTTTCCATACCGGATGCTCTTTGACAAAACAAGCCACGAACCCGAATTTCTGGGAGAAGCATTCCCATGCCCAATGCTTTCTAAATGGAAAGTGCCAGGGCGATTGCCAATCGTGTGAACCATTAAAAATTATTCACTAGTTCTGTAAACATTATAAAAAGACCAGCTCAATCGTTTTCCAACATTTTTCGAAAGTTATCTATCAGTTTTGTGTCAAACTCCTTCCACATGAATTTCAAGGTACTGCAATATTTTTGCATCGCTTTTTGCGGCTGCTTATGGCTTTGAATTGGAGAAATAGTTGTTAGGATTATAAGCTGCTCCGCATCTAAGCGCAGGCGAAGCTGACAAGCAGTTTTGTTTATGAATACGAAATGGGCACGTGCGGCATTTATTCGAAGAATTCCCACCCTAAAAAGGGGGCCGAGGTAATATGTGCACGGGCGACCCCAGGAGGGAAGGGAAGATGTACATTGGCACCCATCGAAACCTAGCCTCTAATGGAGCGAACTCATACATCTTCCCTGCCCTCCCGGGGTCGCCGGCGCGCATATCACTTCGGCCCCCTTTTTAGGGTGCGAATTCTTCCAATAAATGCCGCACGTGCTCATTTCGTTATCATAAATAAAACTTCTGTAGTACTAAAGGCCCGAACAAACGATCACAACATTCTCACAACATTTGTTGTGAGCCGATGTTGAGACCGTTTGAACACCCCTTGTTTTGACATGTTGTGACGAGTTTGAATTATTTTGTCTCAACATCGTCACAACATTTCTTTTGTTCTTGAAATGTTGTGAGGTTGTTGTGGCCGTTTGACCGGGCATGGTCACATGTCAAAACAAATGTTGTGAGAATGTTGTGACAAATGTTTCACTCCTTGATAAGTATTTTACACAGAATTCCGCTTTCTGGATGCGAATCCATGCGTTTTGTGGGCATGATGTCTATGGGAGGTGGGAGAAGAGAGGATAAGTTCCCAACGTGGCGGTATAACCGGTTAACTCTGTACAAGCTAATGCAATTATAATGAACAACAACAACATGTCTGGGGGTATATGGGAAGGGACCTGAAGGAGTCCCTGCATTTAATAGCATTTGCCCCAAACGGGGATAAACACACTACATACATGTATGTAAAAACAACAACAAAGGGGAAGGGAGGGAGGGCAGCGAAAACATGTAGAACCGGCAAAGCGAGCACATGGCATGGGGAAGCTGCGAAGTGCGCAGGTCAGAAAAAGCTAGTGCCAGCCCTCTCTCTCTTCCCTTGACCGAGTTAAATGAAAATAAACATTTCAATCTCTAAAATTTTCTGAAAGTCTGAAAGTTCCGAACAAAATAACCCATTAAACTGCACAAAAAGCACAATTGTAACGTAAAAACGACGTTCTGACATCTTCAGGAAAATCGTTTGTCGTTGGGTGCCCCTGATTCTAATGGGTAATGCTCCATACAAATCCTTATCAGCAGTATTTTGCCACCTATAGTCATATGAAGTAAAAATAAAAATCCCACTGGCTCTATAGGACAGTCATTAAACAACTCATGGGCAACATTTGACATCTGTCTTAAATGTGGCACACAGTGGAAAAGGGAAGGTGACAAAAGGACGAAGCCAAGAAGGTGAAAGGGAAGGAGTAACATAATAAACGGAGCTGAGCAAACCAAAATACAGGAAAATAATTTAATACTTACCGCATTGCACGTGATGTATGAATGCTATTTCACGAAACAATAAACTGACATCTGACTTTGTATCCTGAATTTAATAAAGGCAGCTATAGAAGATTCTAGGTCTTTTTTTAGAGATATTTCAAGGTGAACAAACAGTCTATAAGCATTCCCCACGTAGTTTTATTTTTATTTTCAGCACGACAAAACTGTGTCCTTTCTTTAACATGCTGAGAACCCTCGGACCGCCCCACTGGGCTTAAAGTTGACCAACAGTCCAAATGAAAAATAACATTTCATGAAAACTTCAATGTGCAGTGAGGCTAACAAACAATACATCATATATGAATAAACAGTTAATGCTTAGGAAATAAAATGCTCTTTATCAAAGATCTGTTAACTGGATAACGTTTATATGCCGGGTTCTCCAAGAAATTCATTTCTTCGTAGTCTTTTAATAATTAAATATGTTCAGGCTTTTATACATCCGGTATAATTGAACTATTTGAACTGAATAATTGAAAATGAAAACCATTTTATTCTTGTTGCGAGAGCACTATTTTAATAGCTCACAAACACTGCTGTATAAGTTGTTTGTATTTTTTTCGAACAAGACAAAAATGGTAAAATTTCCCATGCGCAATTATGAAGAATTAATGTTGTTTTCTTCTTGTTCAAAAATAATTTATCCGTTTAAACAAACAGTTCTGTCTGTGCTTAAAAATTTATGAATGTGAGATTAAAAATTAATGAGAATTTCTCCAAACAATTCAAAGTTGTACACCCATAACTAAAGTAACCTGTGTAGGCTAATTTTTCACCGAAAAAAAAATATTCTGATTGCAGGCTAAAACTTGGAAGACGTTGATACTCCGAGCAATGTAATATCTGCGAAAATTCAGTGTAACTTATATAATAACGGACTGTAAAATAATTTACAGGAATTATAAGTTGAAGAATTTAATAACGTGCGTGCACGCGATGCATGAATGTTATACCGTAACTGACCAATCAACGTACAGTGTCAGTCTACAGCGTTTGAAATTTAAGGTCTTTCTGCTCTCCTCGAACAACACAACTGAACGTTGGCAGTCGCCGCACCATGTTGCTCCTGCCACTCCTGTTGTTTCTTTCCTCCCAGACGATGCGCGCTATGGAAGACAGTTCACTTTATCGAAATCCAACAGGCGACTTTTCTGTTGGTGACTTTCAGCGAAATCCCTTCCACTACTTGTGGGTGAAGAAAATAACATCGTCCATGGTGGCAGATCAGTTAGATTGCACTTTCCTTTGTGTTGGAGAATCAAAGTGTTATTCGTTCAACATGGCGTACGCCCGACAGATATTGCAACTGAGTGCATCATGACCATATATCGACAGCTGACTCGTCCCCAGTCGTCTCTCTTGTCTCCTTTGTTGGGAGTCGCAAGACGCGGGGGATGCTGGGAAGGAGGAAAGCGAAGAAGAGAAAACGACTGGCAGATCGTGAGTCGAAAAGTTGTGCCAAGAGTCGAAAAGTTGCGCGAGGCCGTTTTTCTTCGATTTTTTCTTTTCCATGCACTCAGAGTTGTGGAATGGCGTAGTTGACGAAGTTTCAGTGATGTCTGGCCGTTAGAAAGACATTTTCTGCGGGTGTATTTAATAGAACATCAGCGAACCGGTCAAGAAGCTTGCTAAAGTCGAGTTACTCGCGATCGATGTTTACAACCCTTCGACGACATAAGCTTACAAGCAGAAACGCGCGCTGAACATTTTAAGAGAGGAAGTATGATTTTGTATTTATTGAGAGGTATGGATCCCTAAATTAAACCTTAATTTTGTATTACAATATTGATGTGTCAAGTGTGCGAGTCATTTTCTCTGTGTGATTTGAGTGCCGCGAATGCTACGTAATTTATATTCCTGGCCGAGTTTTGCAATTTTAGCTGAGCTGCTCGTTTCCAGAATAAATTGGCACGGCAAAGTTAAGGTTACCGTAGACCTTCAAGGGACGATTTCGGTGGAATATCTGTTCGGTAGGTCTATAATCGCCTCAGATATTCGGATTATAGTGTGATGAAAATCTGGAGTTTTATTTAGGGAAAATCATCTCGAACTTTCTTGATATAAGAAAATCAATGCCTTTTGTTATGGGAGAAATAAAAATGTCGTTTTGGGTACATAAAAAGGTCAGCTAAGATTTTCGGAAAGGCAAAAGCAGCTCAGAAAATTCGGGTAATAACATTTCAATCGCTAAAATTTTCGAAGTCTGAAAGTTCCGAACAAAATAACCCATTAAACTGCACAAAAAGCACAATTGTAACGTAAAAACGACGTTCTGACATCTACAGGAAAATCGTTTGTCGTTGGGTGCCCCTGATTCTAATGGGTAATGCTCCATACAAATCCTTATCAGCAGTATTTTGCCACCTATATATTAGTCATATGAAGTAAAAATAAAAATCCCACTGGCTCTATAGGACAGTCATTAAACAACTCATGGGCAACATTTGACATCTGTCTTAAATGAGGCACACAGTGGAAAAGGGAAGGTGACAAAAGGACGAAGCCAAGAAGGTGAAAGGGAAGGAGTAACATAATAAACGGAGCTGAGCAAACCAAAATACAGGAAAATAATTTAATAACTTAATGCATTGCACTTGATGTATGAATGCTATTTCACGAAACCATAAACTGACATCTGACTTTGTATCCTGAATTTAATAAAGGCAGCTATAGAAGATTCTAGGTCTTTTTTTAGAGATATTTCAAGGTGAACAAACAGTCTATAAGCATTCCCCACGTAGTTTCATTTTTATTTTCAGCACAACAAAACTGTGTCATTTCTTTAACATGCTGAGAACCCCGGACCGCCCCACTGGGCTTAAAGTTGACCAACAGTCCAAATGAAAAATAACATTTCATGAAACAAACAACACATCATATATGAATAAACAGTTTATGCTTAGGAAATAAAATACTCTTTATCAAAGATCTGTTAACTGGATAACGTTTATATGCCGGGTTCTCCAAGAAATTCATTTCTTCATAGTCTTTTAATAATTAAGAGAGAATTTTTTGGTGACCGCGTGAAATCAGAAAAATGTGGCACATGATGAAAAAAAAAACTACCTTCATATTTCGTCCAGAGATACCCTATGGTGAGTCAATAAACGTGGTGCAATTTTTTGTTCAAATCTTTTTTTATTTTCTAGAAAATTCGCAAAAACTGTAACGGCCGTCCACGGCCATAAAATGGCCGAAATGAGTGCTACGAGTATTAGCACAAGAACTATGCTCCTCAAAAGCGCAAAAGAAAGCAAGCCTTTTTTCAATTTGTATATTTGTTTAGGAGGCATGAACAAATGATTTGAGTCTAATAACAGGATTATTCACTTAATTTTGAATTCCCGGCACGGGTTTGAAAATCGCCAATATTTCATTGTTTACAAATCTCAGTTTGGAGCAGTTTTTCAAGAAACATTTTTCCTATGCGGTATAACTCAGAATCACTTGAAATTAAGATTTTTGAATAGTGGAAATGTTCTTCTTTCCAAGGATATAAAAATTAGTCTGGGGCTTTTAACTACTACAAAGAAAAAGCCCGTTAAATTTCGAGGAAATCACAACACCGACTTGTCAACAACCACAAATAATCGAATTACGCTTTCTGTTATCAAAGCCAAAATTCAACCGAAATCCTATCGCTTAGCACTCTACTGGATCAGAAACTCAATATAGTTAGCTTACCTCGTAAAGTCAGTGGTTGAAGGTAGGTTTTTATCCCTACTTTCGTTTCAAATCGCCATCATGGACAGTGTTTACCAAATAACACAATTAGCATTAAACTGTTGCCGAAGGCTCTTCCATGAAACATCGCATTTCTTCATGTTTCTTGGCAGTTCGAACCATATATTAGCTTCCATACAGCTATTTATACAAGAGTCTTCTTTTTAGAATCAAAAACCGTGCCTTTTGATCGTTTAAATCAAAGCTTTAGAAGCGAAACTTTGATCATTTGTGTGTCACGCAATGACATGTCGCACAGTTAGAGGCTCGGTTACCAAGTTGTACCAGCGAATCAGTTTGGGTATTGTTGGAAAAAACAGTTCAAAATCTAGAATGCTGCCCGACAAAGTTGTGCAACATGAATCAGGGAAGCTCAGGGAGTAATGTTGGAGTTTTCGCACAGAACGGTCACTCCCGAATGCGCTTGAATGGGGTACCGGAGTTCAAGCATTTAATTGACACTCTTCCTTGGACGTCGTGTCCCAGTGTCGGTGCACTTCATGTAAATCTGAACGTGATCTAAGATATCTGGCCTGACATCGTCTTAAAACTTACGTGAGAACGCAGCTAGTGAATGTAACTTAGCCTGCCAGCACAGGTGGTTTAGGAATTTTTTCCGTCTAGCGCTCCGCGGTCGCGGTCGCACTTCGCGCTCACCGAAAAAAACCCTAAGCCACGTGTACTGAAGGCTAATGTTCCCTGAAGAAGTCAAGCCGTGCCTGGCGAAATATTGGAAAATATAATCACATTTTCCCAACCGCGCGCACAGTCAGCCTTTCTTTGTTGTTTTCATTCTTAAATTTGCTGATTAGATCCACCAGGATCCGGTACCATTGTATTGTCCGTTGGCCCTTTCAGAACTGATTTTACAAAGTTTAATGTAAAGACGCACGCTTCGCGTGCAAACCACGTGCGTTTTTACGTCTGGTTGTTATGCGTAGCCATTGTTTTTGTTTATGTATATGTATTAAAGCAAGACATGACCGAGGCCCCATCCACACTAATGCGTTTTCGTTTGAAAACGCATCGCTCAAAAAACACTACAATAGTTATCTGCGCATGCGACAAATAGACGATTGACGTCAGCGTTTTTTAAACGAAAGCCTCCGTTTTCGCTGTCCACACTGATGCGTTTTCCGGTTTGGCTCCGTTTTCGAAACGCTTCGTTTTCAAATGTCTCCACTCTGGACAGCGTTTTCAAATGTCTGCGTTTTCGATGAAAGCGTTGTAGTGTCGACTGATAGGCGAAAACGCATCCAAAAGTATGCGTTTTCATTTCACTGTGCATTAGTGTGGACGGGACCTCACCACACTGATGCGTTTTCCTTGTTCATAACATAAGCGGACTTGAATGTTGAAACGCGCTAGCTGGCACAGGCGCACTCACTGACATTAAAACCGCACAAGGGCGCGTTCGTGTTTAGAAGGGAACATATTACTAGACGGTACTATAAAATGATGAACTTTTCAGTTTATTGACATGAGAAGTTGTTAATTGATTTTAGTGCACCAAGGGATTATGTGGATAAGCACTTATGGGTCACTCCCGTGTCCTTCTCAGTGGGGTGTAACGTTGCCACCAGCCCTGTTATACTTATAAGTAAGGCAGACGAGTCCCGCGGTGTGGTGTCTTTATCCGAGAAGGCTGAAAACATACGCGCTACCACATGTGAGTCATAACCCACTGATTAATTTCCGTGTAATCTCGTTGGACGAAACACGCCACGTGGCACAAAATCGGACCGCGAGTATCAGATTATATATTCAGTTCGATTTGATACCCGTCGCCCGAGTAGGTACAAGGGCTAGTTAAATACGAGCTTTGTGCTGGACATCAAGATACAACCCTGATTTAAATTTTTCGTAAGCCGTTCCCCTATCATAAATTAGCAAAATTACCAGACTTACCAGAGCCAACAGGGACAAATATGCCCGTGCGTCGAACGGAAGGATTGTCCTCGAAAGCGCTTTGTCGATGCCGCGGTCAGCCCTACGCGATATCCCTTCCTTGGCAGGTCTCGATAATTCTGCCGGAACACGGCACTGTTGCGAGCCCTCCTCCATCCAATGCCCAAAGGGGAATGATGAGCTGGGCAGATAGTCATGTCCGAAATATCAGGTGTAGTGAAAAATATTGATGCTCGTGCTAAAATTAAATCGACTTCGGACTCCACAAATCATTTACGCCTAAAGCGTGTTTGTGTGCCGAAGATGTGTTTTACACATGAACTCAGAGCGAGTATCACAGCACCTTGTTCTTCAACCCGACTTCGCTTATCTTGGGAGCAGTGTCCCTCAGCTAATCTCTGAAAAGAGCAATTGATGTCCATTTTCAGTACTCTAGGTACTTTTCTACTTTCGTGATTATTTATACACTTGTCGCCTCTGAACAAACTGATTCCGACCAAACCGGCAAACCTTCGTTCTTTAATATTTGCTTAGCTTAGCAAACTTTGAATGGCTCGATGGTCATTATATTGTTAGGAACCCCACCTTAAACTAATTTAATTTCTGACTTTACCAAATTGATCTGCGTAAATGAATTATATTCTTATTAGAAACAAAAGCATATATAATCCGTGAAGACAAGAGACTCAATGAATCGTACACAAAGGATTTGCTTGGCGCCTGCTACGTTGAACCTTCAGTCAACGGATCCTGTATAGTTTCTACCTTCCTTCATTCCGTTTCAAACTGACAAAATCCACAAAATAATTATCATGTCCGCAAACGTTAATCAGGTGCCCCCTTATATCCTACAAGCTGTTTAGGCGGTACCGGCTAGAGCCATAACAGAACAACGGTTTGAACAACAATGCAGGCTTCAGATTTAAAATTGAGTTTTTTTTGGTTTTTTTTTTTACGAAAACTCCAACATTACTTCTTGAGCTTCCATGATTCCTGTTGCACACATTTGTCGGGGTCGCCGCAATAACTAACTTCATATATTTTTTAGCATTCTAGATTTAAAAAAAGTTTTTCCAACAATAACCAAATATTCGCAAATCCGCAACATATATAGCCTGTTCCAGGCGTTCTGATAGTGGAGGAGAGTCGCGAAAAGATGTGCGAGGCGAGGAAAGTACTACTTGGTAACCGAGCCCCTTTTGTAACGGGCAAATTGCGTGACACACAAATGATCAAAGTTTCGCTTCTAAAGCTTTGATCTTCTGCCACTTAAACGATCAAAACGCACGGTTTTGATTGTAAAAAGAAGACTCTTGTATAAATAGTTGTATGGAAGCTGATATATGGTTAGAACTGACAAGAAATGCGATGTTTCATGGAAGAGCCTTCGGCAACAGTTTAATGCTAATTGTGTGATTTGGTAAACACTGTCCATGATGGCGATTTGAAACGAAAGTAGGGATAAAAAACCAACCTTCAACCACCGACTTTACGAGGTAAGCTAACTATATTGAGTTTCTGATCCAGTAGAGTGCTAAGCGATAGGATTTCGGTTGAATTTTGGCTTTGATAACAGAAAGCGTAATTCGATTATTTGTGGTTGTTGACAAGTCGGTGTTGTGATTTCCTCGAAATTTAACGGGCTTTTTCTTTGTAGTAGTTAAAAGCCCCAGACTAATTTTTATATCCTTGGAAAGAAGAACATTTCCACTATTCAAAAATCTTAATTTCAAGTGATTCTGAGTTATACCGCATAGGAAAAATGTTTCTTGAAAAACTGCTCCAAACTGAGATTTGTAAACAATGAAATATTGGCGATTTTCAAACCCGTGCCGGGAATTCAAAATTAAGTGAATAATCCTGTTATTAGACTCAAATCATTTGTTCATGCCTCCTAAACAAATATACAAATTGAAAAAAGGCTTGCTTTCTTTTGCGCTTTTGAGGAGGCATAGTTCTTGTGCTAATACTCGTAACACTCATTTCGGCCATTTTATGGCCGTGGACGGCCGTTACAGTTTTTGCGAATTTTCTAGAAAATAAAAAAAGATTTGAACAAAAAAATTGCACCACGTTTATTGACTCACCATAGGGTATCTCTGGACGAAATATGAAGGTAGTTTTTTTTTTTCATCATGTGCCACTCTTCACTCGGTCACGGAAAAAAGTCTCTCTTAAATATGTTCAGGCTTTTATACATCCGGTATAATTGAGCTCTTTGAACTGAATAATTGAAAATGAAAACCATTTTATTCTTGTTGCGAGAGCACTATTTTAATAGCTCACAAACACTGCTGTATAAGTTGTTTGTATTTTTTTCGAACAAGACAAAATGGTAAAATTTCCCATGCGCAATTATGAAGAATGAACCCACGGTTGTTTTCTGCTTGTTCAAAAAATAATTTATCCTTTAACAAACAGTTCTGCCTGTGTTTAAAAATTTATGAATGTGAGATTAAAAATTAATGAGAATTTCTCCAAACAATTCAAAGTTGTACACCCATAACTAAAGTAACCTGTGTAGGCTAATTTTTCACTGAAAAACAATTATTCTGATTGCAGGCTAGAACTTGGAAGACGTTGATACTCCGAGCAATGTAATATCTTGCGAAAATTCAGTGTAACTTATATAATAACGGACTGTAAAATAATTTACAGGAATTATAAGTTGAAGAATTTAATAACGTGCGTGCACGCGATGCATGAATGTTATACCGTAACTGACCAATCAACGTACAGTGTCAGTCTACAGCGTTTGAAATTTAAGGTCTTTCTGCTCTCCTCGAACAACACAACTGAACGTTGGCAGTCACTATGCTGCTCTTGCCACTCCTGTTGTTTCTTTCCTCCCAGACGATGCGCGCTATGGAAGACAGTTCACTTTATCGAAATCCAACAGGCGACTTTTCTGTTGGTGACTTCTCGCGAAATCTCTTCCACTACTTATGGGTGAAGAAAATAACATCGTCCATGGTGACAGATCAGTTAGATTGCACTTTCCTTTGTGTTGGTGAACCAAAGTGTTATTCGTTCAACATGGCGGCGTATCCTGACTCTAAAGGTCTTTATCTGTGTGAGTTGTTGGCCACTGACAAGTACAGAGCAACTAACAAGTTCCACGCCAATGCTACCTTCCATCATTACAGCCCGTCGGTAATTAAGATTTGTAGTTTAGGTCGTTTAGGTTGAGTTTCTTTTTTTATGTAGAGTTTTCTGCTGGCTTATCAATAGCAGATTGTAGCATTAAAAATAATTTTCATTTTATTTTCAGTCTCCATGTGAAAGCGATCCTTGCAAGAACGGTGCCGACTGTGTTCCTGATTATGAAATGAACTCCTATCGCTGTCGCTGTAAGCTGGGATTCTGTGGAACTTACTGTGAAAGGAGAGGTACACTGTACATTGATTAAACTACAATTGTAGACCCACGATTTTTACCAATGAAAACATCAAGATGTTTTGATCAGTATGATGTACATGTTATTGTATGAATTATAATTCTTCATTACACTCACCCCAAACATAACTTGGGATTTATTATAACAATTCAAATGATTTCCTTGCAGAAAATAAAAGCTGCAGTGATATTAAGTTGTACAATCCCAAAGCTCCAAGTGGTTCTTACGTCATCGACCCTGATGGAGATGGAGGCGTGGCACCTTTCACGGTTGACTGTGACATGACTGACAAGAACAACATTGGCGTGACAGTCATTAGTCACGACAGTGAAGGTCAAACGTACGTGACTGGACATGAGGCACCGGGCAGTTACATGCGTGACATTCAGTACACTGGAGCAAATCTTCTCCAGCTGGGAAAACTAACAGTCATATCTGCACACTGCGAGCAGTTTATCAAGTACGAATGTCAAAACACACTGCTCTTATACAACGGTGACATGAATGGCTGGTGGGTGTCACGTGATGGAGAGAAGATGACGTATTGGGGAGGAGCGAACTCCACCTTTCCTTACAAGTGCGCATGCGGGTTATCTGGCACGTGCGCAGACCCCGCAGATGGATGTAACTGCGATGCAAACGACTGGGTAGTACGCGAGGACAGCGGTCTGTTGACAAACAAATCACACCTTCCCGTAATGCAGCTGAGGTTTGGAGACACCGGTTCGTCCGGCGAGTTTGGCTATCACACTCTGGGAAAACTGAAGTGTTATGGAGTGACAAGCGAATGAACCAGATCGCGTTTTCACTTTTGACCTACTCGATTATAGACATTGCATTTAGATGCGCCATATAATTAACTAGTAATAAATCATTATGACAGTTACACGCTAATTTCGTATGATCTCAGCATGTTGGTTTATAGAAGACGCAACCTCGTTTACTTTGTTTTCTAACTGACACAGACAGTGTACAAACTGTCATTATATTGTTAAAACCATTTTGGTTTAGTATCGTCACCGATGTTTGATGACCAGAGCTAATTTTAAACATGAGAACGAATCTGGATCAAATATTTAATTATTATATTCATAATTCGGATTGTTTTAATTTCTCAGTATTTCTATAATTAAGTCAGTTTTGGCCGCATGTAAATATAGGTAAAAGTAGATGTAACAAGAAGCTGTGAACAGCTTAAATTCGGGCTTGCAATCCTTGACTTGGAGAAGTGTCTCGTTTAATAATGGAGGTGGTGAAGAATTCAATACGACAGGAAAAGACTACTAGCAAAATTCCCCACCCCAGGCCACAAGGACTGACTTTGTCCCGGGGGCTGCCTGGGGGGGGGGATGGTAACAGTAGGAATTGAACCGTGCATTACACTGTAGTTCGCGGTCAAGTGTGAATCAGGTTAATTTACAAGTAACATCGCTGGACAAAAAACTTTCTTTCTTCTTAAATAATATTATATGTGTTTCCTAAGTAGTCTGTGCGTTTACGATGGCAAATTTTTCGTGTGTTGTGTTTCTTTGAGTGCATTTATACATCACTGAGGATATTCGACTATTAAAATAATAGACTTGTTTTTATATATAAGCTTTCAGTTATATCAGTAAGCTCACAACATACAAGGTGCAAACAATGATAACCAACGTGCTTGTGAGCAGTGGAAATTCTTATTTGACCTTTTGGCTATCCCTGAATTTATAATGCTAGTATTGATGTAAATGAATGTTTAGGCTTGGTACAAACTCTCAACATAACAATCTATTAAATAATTAATATAAGCTTCTTCTGATCAGCTTGTCGTCACCTCAGACAAAAAACGCGAATATTATTCTGCACCATAAGCAAATATATTCTTTCCAATCTCACAGAAACATAAACACCACATTTATTTCTCATTAAAAAACAGCACGGTTTTCCGCAAAATACACATCACCTCCATTTGTTTCGCCTAAACATCATAGCAATTATCGAATGATTTCCGTTAATTAGGGTCTGTGCAATAATTATAAAACATAGGGGGGGGGGGTAGAAAATGGTGTTCATGCAGAAAATATTCGGTGATACTCCTCCCCCCCCCCCCCCCCACCCCCCTCCTTCCTAGATGAGTGGATTTAGTTATTACCCACCCCCTGATCAGTCATAGATTTTGTACGACTCCCGCCACCTCTCCAAAATTGCAGCTCAACTACAGCTAACAGAACATATTTTCAGGCCACTCGGCGACGCGGCGTCCACACTAATGCATTTTCGAAATGCTCTGAAAACGCATCGAAAGCTCCACACTAAAAGGCTCGACAAATAGCCGCGCACGCACGATGTTTGTGGCATGAATGACGTTAGCGTTTTCGAAAGCCTCGATTTTTGTTGTTCACACTAATACGATAGGGTGCCGCGTTCAAATGTATCCACTCTGAAACAGCGTTTTCGATGAAAACGATCAGCGTTTTCTATCGTTAACCCTATTCTGCCTGGAGGGGGGGGGGGGGGGGCAGAAAGTGCCCGCGCTGACAATCATGGCCAAACTTTATCACTTTTCCTAAAAATTATCTGGGAACATTTTGGTGTGTCAATTTTTTGATCACGCGACTTGATGTTTCCATGGCAACCAAGTTTTGACAGGCCTTTTTAGCCAAATTTGGTATTTTCAGCTTAATTTTCAGTTTTCATGAGATTTCCGCTTTCTACGAATAGTTTCCTCCCAAATCTTTGCAATTTTTGCATCCTTATATTATTTTCGATGTTTTGAAATCAAATTTGGTGATTTTCTGACATTTCTGAACAATTGAAAAACCCAAGATGGCGGATCCAAGATGGCGGCCATTTTTAAAGTATGACGCTATTTTGGCGTGATATGATATCATAATTGATTCGTGATTGTCACTAAAATAAACATGTTTGAATGTTTTATACACCACATGAGTTTCATTTTTATAGCAGAAATACTTTTTGAGATACAGATCGTTTTACCCAAATTTGTTTTGTTTTTTTAGCTTAAGACGGGATTCTACCTGAATGCCATTTTTCCGCTACTTAAGTGCATCTGTCACGGAAAACCGACCACCTATATATAGAGGCCGTGAAATTCGAAATCTTCGATTTTCTCGATACTTTGTGCAGTGATAGCCTTACGTGTACTGATAACAAAGAACATAAAAGTTTGGCTCATCGCTCTTTATAAGCGAAGAAATTGAGCAGTCTTTCTTACGTGAGACGAAGATTAAATTTTACCATCAAAAATAGCAAAAATAGGGCAGATTTCAAAAAAACATTTCAAGTAGAAAAGTCGTCGTGGGATAATCATTTGGTAATTTATCAATAGTGTATAGTATATTCTCCGAAACAGTACCATTAAAATCTCCTGATATGTGAAAGTAAGAAATTCAGAGGTAGCCGAATTTACCTACCTTCATCAATTGTCAGATATCAACATTTTCACCTCATTTCAAAATGCTATTTTCTCCTTTTTCCAGCAACTGAGAGGTTTCGTTTATATATGGATTTAAAGAAGGTGGCCTCAGCTACAGAAAGCTACCATAAGATTAATGGGCAATTGTATACTTTATATCTCATGAGCTGCTTCTTGTACCTATATTTTTGTGCAAAAAGTGACAAATGGCTTTTGTAACTTGTCGTCTTTGGGGAGTTTTTAATGTTTCACGTCACAAACATATTTTATTCCTGTGTTTTGGCTTTTCTTTACCAATAAGATACGAATTGAAAACGTTTCTGTAGTTTGTGTACCCGGGAAGGGGAGGGGGGGGGGGGGGGAGGGGGCGGAAAGTGCATTTAAGCTATGATAATGAAACTTGTATGATATATAAGGCTTCCTTAAACATGTATATTAGTAGTGGTCACGTGTCAATTATGACGTCATAAAGCACAAATTACGTAATCAATTTCAAATCCACCATCTTGATTGCGTGTGTGTGTTGGGTACAATATCTTCTTCTTCGTCACAATCGTTATCGTTGCCGCTAAGACCCTCAATGGAACTGTTTTTAAAGTAATTCCAAAGCTCTTCAGCTTGGCCTGGGGCAATCGATTCCAACACTGGTCTAACTCCTTGTTTAGCAAACGACGTATAATAATGTTTAGTACGAGGATGCAAGTCTTTCCAGTATTTCCTCAGCACGGAATCTAGATTTCTAAATGACTCGTTTTATCCCAGTCGCTTCATGTAATTTGTACACGTGCTGGTTGTAGGCTATTTTTGCATTGGCTGGTGTAAGTGGTTGCTTGTAATCGTCATCACTAATAAAATAATTTTCGATACAAGAAGGACTGCCAAACACGTCGGGTGGAATAGGAAACCTTACACGGGTGGGTAGATCTTAGCTTCAATATTTTCTGAAGATTGTTGCTGTGAAGACTGAAATTGTTTCAGATGGCAAGCGTGCTTCTCCCGACACTGACGGCACACACCTGCAATAAAATGTGTAAGACACTTCAGATTGACAGAGCCGGGTGGAGGAGCGGGCGATCTGCACTGTTTGTAACAACCCTCAAGATTGGCCGTTTTTATACTAGAGACGCATTATCCGTCTGGACGAACTTGGGAAAACATTTGTAGTTCGTCTGGTTATGCGTCTCTAGTATAAAGACGGGCACAAGACGCATTATCCGTCTAGACGAACTATCTTCCGTTGTGCGTCGTTCAAGACGCATTACGAAAGATAGTTCGTCTAGACGCATAATGCGTTTGTGCCCGTCTTTATACTAGAGACGCATAACCAGATGAACTACAAATATTTGCCCAAGTTCGTCCAGAAGGATAATGCGTCTCTAGTAGTTCGTCCCGTCTTTACACTAGACGCATAACATGACAGACGCATTATCGGTCTGGACGGATAATGCGTCTCTAGTATAAAAACGGCCAATAATTGGCTTAACAAAAGAACAGAGAAACAACACATGTCCCTAGCCCTGAAAACGAAAGAGGTTCACATAAGCCTGACCTTTAGTTAGCATTTCGACGGAACATAGCGACAGTGCTATAATTTCTAGGGAGATGGAAAACGATGCTTATCAACAACAACAACCTTTATTTGTACTCAAGATAAGATGATATTTACAATTTGAAAGAGAAAGGAAATGGAAATTAAATAGAGTACTGGCTGCCTGGAATAACCATAAGGGCCAGAGGAGCCAGGCAGCTAATTAAAATAATATATAAATAATTACTTGAACTTATGGCAGAAAAATAAAGGGGCATTAAGTTAAAATACTCAGTAAGTGATGGACAGGGGGTGGCAGTTCATTTTCGTTCTATTAGGGGGGATATAAAGCTACTTTTAGCACTCTAACACTCCTGCTTGAAACTCCTCTTCCGCCTACCCACCCCCACCCCACCGGTAATGTTTAAACCCATTCTACATACCAAGTAATATCATCACAAATTAACATCTGCGTGCAGGTAAGTGGTGGGGGTGGCAGAAAGTGTTCAGGAGGCGGGCAAAGAGAGGGCGAAGCGGGATTTCTATGGTGGGGGGCCAGGGGTGGGGGGATTTGAAATATAATTACAATCTTGCGTAATATTTTGCAATTAAAAAACAACAACAATAAAAACAAGAGGAGGGAGCTACTAAGGAAGGGGCCGCCGAGGGAGTAAAATGTACGGGAAACGGGAAGTTCAGACATCCCTGTCCCTCCACCACAGGTAGAGGAAGGAACTTGAACTTGACTTTGACAAGCGCGCGCATAACGAGACAGTAGGGGTTAATTTTTTTAACTATGTACGATTCGAGCAAGGAATATTCATTGCCGCACTCTCGTCGTTAAATTTCATTTGATAGCCGATATGATCATGGCTCGTAGCTTCATGAATCACTTGGTTCCCCCGCCCCCGTCCCACCCCCTCACGCTCCGCGCTCGCTCGCGCTCGCTTTTTTACCGTCGAGAAAATAGAGAGGCTGTGAACAGACAGTCTACGTGATATCGTTTTACAAATAAAATTTAGCGTGGAATTCCGACGACAAGTACTGAATTTCCACAAAATAAAATGAAACTTGATTCAATGATTATTGACGAAGGCCGTGATGCAGGGTTCAATTCCTACTGTTACCATCCCCCCCCCCCCCCCTTCCCGGGCAACCCCCGGGACAAAGTCATCCCTTGTGGCCCGGGGGTGGGGAATTTTGCAAGTTAGTCTTGTTTCGGGGATAGGGGATAGTTGAATTATCTAGTCGCGCAAGGAGTTATGGGGCGAAAATATTGGCGAGCGGACTTCTTTGCTGGGGAATCCCTTCAATTTGTAAGCGACTGGTCAGTGGGGGAAAGCAATTTTTCCAAGTTTATAAAATCTGTATTTGAAAAAACCGCAAGAGAGCAGCGTTAAAAGCCAAAGAAACGCGGCTAAGAAACAAAAACAATGGGAGAGATGTTTCCTGATATTTGCATCTGATATGATATTTGCGTCTATTTTGTAAAACGTAATAAATATTTCTGTATTCTTGTGAAACGGTGCAGTTTGTGTCCGGGGATGGGGAATTGCTTCTATCTTTGTGCCCGGGGGTGGGGAATAGGACGCCAAGTGAAGAAAAAATGGCAAATGCCCGGGGGTGTGCCCGGGGGGGATGGTAACAGTAGGAATTGAACCCGGCATAAAACATTCGAAGAAACTAAATAACGAAATAATTAATATATAGATAGCAAGATAATACTTACGGGATCCAATAATACAGTGTAAACCATACATTAACATGATTTCTTTTGCCATATCTGGTGTGATGTATCTATCAGGAAGTGAAACCTTTCGTCTCTGGTTACTTTGCGTGTGTTCTGGATGACAGCAGGCGGTTGCCGGTCTCCAGTGTGTCCCAAGCTCAAAGCGATGTGCCGGACATATTGTCATGACATTTTGTTGTTCATCATTTCCTTCTTGAATGCCTAAAGTTATAATACCCATACATTTGAACTTAAGTGTTGCCTTCATTGTATTTTTATGTTAAATCGTCACGTTTCCACGGATATGGAAAACTAACTATATTTATACAAGCGACTTCAATTCTAAAATTATGTCAAAATTATGTCATACTAAACCGTGTTGCGATTAAAACTGCGTAAACTTAAAAATGTAATACAAGGCCTATGATAATCAAAACATTTACCTGCTCTGTTTAGAAGTAAATCTTTTTCCTGAATTGTCCATGTTTCATGTTGGGCAGTTAATGTCTCCAGCGAAGTCAGAAGAAGTTTGTTATTTTCTTCTCTTACTTGTCGATTACCACAAAGAACTGAGCTTCCACCTCGCGCAAAAGAACAAATCATATTTTTTCATACATTCACCGAGATGTCGTCAAAAAGAACCATCCGTAAAATACTGTTTTATGCATATGCTTTAGTTCCATTGCAAAATAACGTGAAATGAATAAAACGCAACATTCTGTTTAATTTGGGAGGTCGGGTAAATAACCAGCTCAGGTTCAGCCAATGAGAGAGGCCGTTTCTCTCGCTTTGTTAATCGCACCTACATCATAAATATAATTTTGTTTCGAGCCATATAAACAAACCAGTTCATAGAAGAATAATCATATTCCTTGAATCTACATAAGATATCAAAAAAATCATTCAAAATGTCACAACGCCGAAATATAAAGGCCTCGCGCAAAAATGAGATGACACCGATGTGGGATCTGACTGTCACACAACACTTGACAGTAAAATGAAACTAAAGTGCGCGGGACCATTTCTGTGCTCTAGCAGTGGCTATCAGTAAGAAAAACCATATTTGTACTTACCTTTAGTAACAGGTACCAATTGCAGCATAAAAATATAAATTTAACTTAATCAAATAAACTTGTTTATATTGTGTCACGCAACTCGAAGTTGACTGAATGGCCTAAAAATACTCAGGAATATTTCCGAGAAAACAAAATTGCCCAATAATTTGTTTTTCTTATTTCAAAATATGACTCTTTATCTTTGTTTTGGTGCATCAATTTTATCAATAGGATGCTGGAATGGATCATTTAATGCTTTTTTAAAAACACCTATTTTAAGGCAAAACACGCTAACGAACTAGGGCAGGTTATTTACGAAGGCTTTTAAAATAAAACATAACAGTTACAGAATAAATTTTTACATGACCTTAATCAGTTTATAAAGTTCATTACCGGTATTAAGTTTATTTTGCATCTCAACGTCTTGGAGTTGTGAGATAAATGTTTAAATATTGCCAATATTTACCCTCATTAAGCAAATAATAGAAGACATTTTAGCCTTGACCTTTGACCGTCTCTTGTTTTGTAATTTAAAGGTCGGACGAATTTAAAACTGTGTCAAGTTAATGAGTACAGGTAGTCGTTCCACCACACCAATTTTCATCGAAATCGGTGATTTTGATTTTCATGGCTCTGGTCGGCCCATCCTGACAGTTGCACTTAACATGGGTTAAATGGAAATATCTCGTTCACGTTTCAAGCAATCCAAAAACTCTATGCTCATCCCATGAATCTATGTTATGGGGTGTTTTGTAAATTTTTGGGTGGTCTTTGGGTATTTTGGGGAGGAAATAGTTTTCTCAAAGGAGTTGTAAAATTTAGGGAAATAAGAAATATCAGAAGATTTAAAGTAGTTTTAAAATTAGAATTTGAAGTTAAAAATTAGTAGATTGACATTGACGACAGTTGATAACCACGCAAGAGCACCCGCGTGGGTATCAACTGTCTGTTGGTGTTCCAAATCTTTTTTTTTCCTTCTATCCCTTCTTGAAACCTCTTAAAATTTCATTGAAATTCAGGTAGAATCCCCCTTAATTTTCAGTTTTCATAAAATTTTTGCTTTTTACGATGAAATCCTTCCAAAATCTTTGCCGTTTTAGCATCTTTATATTTTTCTTTATTTTTTTCAAAACAAATTTGGAGATTTTCTGACATTTCTGGACAATTTAGAAATCCAAGATTTAGGATCCAAGATGGCGGATTTTTTTAATGTATGACGTCATTATGGCGTGTATGACGTCATAATTGACACGTGACTGACACTAAAATAAAGATTTTCGGATGCTTTACACACCATGTAAGTTTCATTTTCACAGCGTCAATACGTTTCGAGATACATAGGGGGGGCATTATCTGCGCCCCCACCCCCCACCCCCCTCAGGCTCAGAACGAAAAAAAAAGCCCAGGCAGAATAGGGTTAAGGAATGCTATGGTCAGACTTATGAAAAACAAACGGGCAGAGTTACTGTGCTAACAAACAGACACAACCTGGCAAGAAAACATCCTTGTTCAAAGGTTTTATTAAAGATGCCGATATTTATTAAGTTGTGTGGTTGATTCTTTTCTTTCTAGCGAACATTTTCCCATTATTTTTATCTTACCCATTCGTCCATTTCAATCTCTCTTCCTCTTCGCCTTATTTATTCCATCTTTCTAAGTCTAACTAGCAATGTTACTCCTTCCCTTTCACCTTCTTGGCTTCGTCCTTTTGTTACCTTCCCTTTTCCACTGTGTGCCACATTTAAGACAGATGTCAAATGTTGTCCATGAGTTATTTATTGACTGTCCTAGAGCCAGTGGGATTTTTTATTTTTAGTTCATATGACTAATAGGTGGCAAAATACTGTATTAAGATTTGTATGGAGCATTACCCACAAGAGCTTGTCAGCTTCGCCTGCGCTTAGATGCGGAGTAGCTTATAATCCCCACACTTTCTCCAATTCAAAGCCATAAGCAGCGGCAAAAAGCGATGCCAAAATATTGCAGCACCTTGAAATTTATGTGGAAGGAGTTTGACACAAAACTGCTAGATAATTTTCGAAAAATGTTGGAAAACGCAACTTTGGTGATTTGAGCTGGTCTTCGAACATTGTATAATGTTTACAGAACTAGTGAATACTTTTTAATGATTCGCACGATTGGCAATCGGCCTGGCACTCCGATTTAGAAAGCATTGAGAAGGCTTCTCCAAGAAATTCGGTTTCGTGGCTTGTTTTGTCAAAGAGCATGGTATATTTAGAATTAGAATTTCAGGGCTAAATTTATAAGATGGCCTTGTTACCTCCGCATTTCTGCTCCAACAATTTTGCTGAAACTTAGTTAAGGTATGTTTAAGTCAATATAAGCTGATTCCAGAAATTTAACTGGGTTCGAATTCCATCATATCATTGCTGAGTGATAGCTGCAATTTTTCCCAATGTTTTATAGCAATCGCATTAAAGCCGAAAAAGTTATGAATCAAAGTTTTCCATAGTCGAGTGTGCCCGAAATTACAACGGAGCCATCTTAATCGATACGCCATTGATTAATCGCATATATAAACGCGCTACCAGCAATGCTACGCAACAGAATATGTTCTCGAATTTTCAAATTTTTTTTAGTGAATTACTCACACAGCATGGAAATTTACGTGAATACTCGCGCTAGTCATTTACCCAAAAATGTTTAAAGTACTGAGCTAATGTAAACAAATTTATCAATCTTCCAAATTTGAAGGATTTTTTTCACATTCGGATTGCTGGTTTACAACCATTCCCGAGAAATTCAAATGACAAAGACCCTGGCGGCCATGTTGACCCATTGGATTTGAATTAAATCGACGCATTTGAAACCCGGTACGCGTCAGCAAATGCGACAAGTATACGCGTATGTTGCGAAATGAAACCACCTCGCTTTTGTAGGTAAAATCTTCTTCGCAATATCGGATCGGCGAATTATTTTCAGACACAAGTCTTCACGTCTACAATGAAAACTAAGCCATATGTTGATCGTACTTTGAGAAATTCCTGAGTCGTCTTTCCTTTTCCTGTTGTTGATAACGGATTTAATAAAGCCGGGTTTTTTTTTCACAAATGACCCGTATATAAATTCGTTCGATAAACAAACTTGGAGTAAAAATTGTTATTCTTCAGCAGCCGTTCCTGTTTCTACATTTACGTGTACAAAGATTACGTCGAAGTCAATGTTATTAAGCAAAGAAAAGGGGGTTAAAAAAAGAACGGCCTGGATTCGAGCCGGAAAAAAAAGGACCATTTAGGATTTGAACTCACGCCCTCAATCCCGAAGATCAGATTTAAAAGTTAGCGCCTTAAGCCATTAGGCCACGAGCGCGCTGTTTGACGTCATGCCATCCCCCAACTCCACAAACAAACAATTAAATAAATAAATATGACCGTAAAGGCCAGACGAGAATTGCTCTCGCGTCAGCTCTTGGGGGACAGAATTATAAACCCCGCTACGCGAGGCCTTCGGCCTCGCTTCGCGAGGAACTAGTAATACGTGACTCGCATGGGTCCTCGCGAATCTGTGATGGGGATTAATTATTGTTGGGGTGTGAGGGTAATAACCAGGCTTTAGAGATCGACTGGAGCTCGCTGGTCTCCCAACATCTTCCCTTTTATACTGTTGACGGTCTTGTTTTCTCGACGAACGACTGCCCAGTTGACGAGTAACTTGCGTGACACCGCTTAGAATATGTCCTGAATTTCCGACAACAGATTTGCATCAATTATTATTATTTCACGCAAAGAACATTTCCTTTTCTTTTTTCAGGAAACATTTGAAAACATATTTCCTTTTTTCAACGCCGTGAATAAGCCGCGAATATATTTTTTACTGTGAAGTCTGTGAAGCATATCGAATCGAATTGAAGCCGTGTTCTCAGATGTCAAACCGGTAAATGTACAATGTTGATCGTACTTTGAGAAATTCTTGAGTCGTCGTTCATGTTCCTGTTGTTGATACCGGATTTTTAAATAAAGCCGGTTTTTTTTTTTGTTCCAAATTATCCGCACTATTGACGTCCACAAAGTCACTTCCCATATAAATTCGGTCGATAATTCGATCGATAAACAAACTTGGAGTAATTCTTGCGGCTCCTGTTTCTACAGTTACGTCTACACAGATTACGTCGAAGTCAATGTTATTAAACAAAGAAAAGGGAAAAAAGAAAAAAAAAAAAAAGAACGGCCAGGAAAAAAAAGGACCCTTTAGGATTTGAACTTTCGCCCTCAATCCTGAAGATCAGATTTAAAAGTTAGCGCCTAAGCCATTAGGCCACGAGCGCGCCGTGTGACGTCATGCCATCCCCCAACTCCACAAACAAACAATTAAATAAATAAATAAATAAATATGACCGTAAAGGCCACACGAGAATTGCTCTCGCGTTAGCTCTTGGGGGACAGAATTATAAACCCCGCTACGCGAGGAATAAATATATTCCCCAAATTTTAACTTGGCAGTTTTCATTGCAACGAAGCTATTGGGAAAACAATATTCGGAAAATTACAGAGCTTAGTATGGGTCCGCCATATTGGTGCACCAGTTTGGAACACCAATATGGCGGCCAAAAATGTCAGCGAGAAGAAAAACAATTTTTGCTTCCAAAGTCAAGAGTTTTAGTTCGGAATGCTTTAGTTATCATTTTTAATTAATTAGCATATCGGAAAATTATTTTAAAAGTGCGAAAATATTGGTTTCTGTAACATTTCAGGTCACGTTGAGCCAGGCCGTCTCAAATTTCAAAACGCTTTATCTCCAAAATGAAGCACTCTGCTGGCGCAAAATCTTCCCCAGCAGTTAGCGACACTGATACATAGAATATACTAAGAGAACAGCTTTGTAGGATTAATAGTTTTGAAGTTAGAATTTTGATGACGTCACGTGAAAACGCTCTATAGAAGATTCTAGGTCTTTTTTTAGAGATATTTCAAGGTGAACAAACAGTCTATAAGCATTCCCCACGTAGTTTTTATTTTTATTTTCAGCACGACAAAACTGTGTCATTTCTTTAACATGCTGAGAACCCTCGGACCGACCCACTGGGCTTAAAGTTGACCAACAGTCCAAATGAAAAATAACATTTCATGAAAACTTCAATGTGCAGTGAGGCTAACAAACAATACATCATATATGAATAAACAGTTTATGCTTAGGAAATAAAATGATCTTTATCAAAGATCTGTTAACTGGATAACGTTTATATGCCGGGTGCTCCAAGAAATTCATTTCTTCATAGTCTTTTAATAATTAAATATGTTTAGGCTTTTATACATCCGGTATAATTGAACCCTGATTTGAACTGAATAATTGAAAATGAAAACCATTTAATTCTTTTGCGAGAGCACTATTTTAATAGCTCACAAACACTGCTGCATAAGTTTATTGTATTTTTTTCCAACAAGACAAAATGGTAAAATTTCCCATGCGCAATTATGAAGAATGAATGTTGTTTTCTGCTTGTTCAAAAAATAATTTATCCTTTTTTAAAACAAACAGTTCTGCCTGTGTTTAAAAATTTATGAATGTGAGATTAATGAGAATTTCTCCAAACAATTTAAAGTTGTACACCAATCACTAAAGTAACCTGTGTATGCTAATGTTTCACTGAAAACAATTATTCTGATTGCAGGCTAGAACTTGGAAGACGTTGATACTCCGAGCAATGTAATATCTTGCGAAAGTTCAGTGTAACTTTCATAATAACGGACTGTAAAATAATTTACAGGAATTATAAGTTGAGGAATTTAATAACGTGCGTGCACGCGATGCATGAATGTTATTTCGTAACTGACCAATCAACGTACAGTGTCAGTTTACAGCGTTTGAAATTTAAGGTCTTCCTGCTCCCCTCGAACAACACAACTGAACGTTGGCAGTCGCCGCACCATGCTGCTCCTGCCACTCCTGTTGTTTCTTTCCTCCCAGACGATGCGCGCTATGGAAGACAGTTCACTTTATCGAAATCCAACAGGTGACTTTTCTGTTGGTGACTTTCAGCGAAATCCCTTCCACTACTTATGGGTGAAGAAAATAACATCGTCCATGGTGGCAGATCAGTTAGATTGCACTTTCCTTTGTGTTGGTGAACCAAAGTGTTATTCGTTCAACATGGCGACGCATCCTGACTCTAATGGTCTTTATAGGCTGTGTGAGTTGTTGGCCACTGACAAGTACAGAGCAACTAAAAAGTTCCACGCCAATGCTACCTTCCATCATTACAGCCCGTCGGTAATTAAGATTTGTAGTTTAGGTCGTTTAGGTTGAGTTTGTTTTTTTTATGTAGAGTTTTCTGCTGGCTTATCAATACAGATTGTAGCATTAAAAATAATTTTCATTTTATTTTCAGTCTCCATGTGAAAGCGATCCTTGCAAGAACGGTGCCGACTGTGTTCCTGATTATGAAATGAACTCCTATCGCTGTCACTGTAGGCTGGGATTCTGTGGAACTTACTGTGAAAGGAGAGGTACACTGTACATTGATTAAACTACAATTGTAGACTCACGATTTTTACAATGAAAACATCAAGATGTTTTGATCAGTATGATGTACATGTTATTGTATGAATTATGATTCTTCATTACACTCACCCCAAACATAACTTGGGATTTATTATAACAATTCAAATGATTTCCTTGCAGAAAATAAAAGCTGCAGTGGTATTAAGTTGTGCAATCCCAAAGCTCCAAGTGGTTCTTACGTCATCGACCCTGATGGAGAAGGAGGCGTGACACCTTTCACTGTTGACTGTGACATGACTGACAAGAACAACGTTGGCGTGACAGTCATTAGTCACGACAGTGAAGCTCAAACGTACGTGATCGGATATGACGCACCTGACAGTTACAAGCGTGACATTCAGTACACTGGAGCAAATCTTCTCCAGCTGGGAAACCTAACAGCCATATCTGCACACTGCGAGCAGTTTATTAAGTACGAATGTTATGGTTCAGTGCTCTTATACAACGGTAACATGTATGGCTGGTGGGTGTCACGTGATGGACACCAGATGACGTATTGGGGAGGAGCGAACTCCACCTTTCCTTACAAGTGCGCATGCGGGTTATCTGGCACGTGCGCAAACCCCGCATATGGTTGTAACTGCGATGCAAACGACTGGGTAGTACGCGAGGACAGCGGTCTGTTGACAAACAAATCACACCTTCCCGTAATGCAGCTGAGGTTTGGAGACACCGGTTCGTCCGGCGAGTTTGGCTATCACACTCTGGGAAAACTGAAGTGTTATGGAGTGACAAGCGAATGAACCAGATCGCGTTTTCACTTTTGACCTACTCGATTATAGACATTGCATTTAGATGCGCCCTATAATTAACTAGTAATAAATTATTATGACAGTTACATGCTAATTTCGTATGATCTCAGCATGTTGGTTTATAGAAGAAGCAACCTCGTTTACTTTGTTTTCTAACTGACACGGACAGTGTACTAACTGTCATTATATTGTTTAAAACCATTTTGGTTTAGTATCGTCACCGATGTTTGATGACAGAGCTAATTTTAAACATGGGAACGAATCTGGATCAAATATTTAATTATTATATTCATAATTCGGATTGTTTTAATTTCTCAGTATTTCTAAAATTAGCCAGTTTTGGCCGCATGTAAATATAGGTAAAAGTAGATGTAATAAAGAAGGCGTTGAAGTAAAAAGTATGTTCCAATCCAATGGATCATCAGTGCTGGTGCTTTACTGTCACTGCTTGGGCGCCCACTGCGAGCAGTTTATCAGGTACCGATGTCATCACTCGAGGCTCTTAAACATGGAGCGATCCTATAAAGCCAGGCTGAGGTGTTCAGCTTGTCAATCATAGACTGCAATGAAAGCGCCTCATTGGTTAGCATCGCTGAAAAAAAAGCCAACAGAATGAGATTCTACTGAAATAAAATCACTTCGAAAATAGTTTACGCTCAATAAAGCGCAACTTGACAAGTAATAAGAAATTTATAGATGTGCTAAAAAAGGTAGGGTGAAAGAAAACGAATAAACAAAGATTTCGCAGCTTTTAATTTCAACAAGTTGATTTCTGTACTATTTTGCCGGTCAGTGTATTTTGGTCGTTGCGATCTCGGCAAATCAACGGATACAAGCATATTTACGGCAGTTCTGAGACATGTACACTGTACGTAGTGTTCGATGAATTTAATAATATGAAGGGGAATCTCTACAGATTTTTTGAATGGAGAAATTTTTAAAGAAGGGAGAAGCGAAATGCTTGGTGCTAATGCCGCTAAAGAGAGAATAAAATAGAGGTGGCGAATTGCTAGCGTGTTCTGAGAACAACAGTAAACATATGTTTGCGAATTATTTGAAACTCTTGCCAAACCCAGCTCAAAACTACATAACTCGGTTCAGTTCTTGCCTTTCTCAATTAATAAAGATATCCAAATGAAACCTTAATTGTAGGATTCAGTCAGTTTGCTTTTTAAAGTAAACATGGTTGACATGCGGAATTTGAATTTTTAGGTCTGGGTCGACGTTCAATACTCCTGTTCAGATTTATCTTTTTCCACCTTTAAACTTATTAAAATCAAAATAAAAGCTTTTGTAGGTCTTGTAGTGTTTTTCCCAAAAAGAATGAACCAGTTCTTATCAATCGAGCAAAGAAACAGTTCAATCGTCTCACGACCGCCATTTGCGAGCAATTGAAGCCAACAAAGTGCTGTTTCCCGTCCTTTTATAGGCTCGCTCCGTGTTTAAATAACGGTAACATGCTTGGCTGGTGGGTGTCACGTGATGAAGATCAGATGACGTATTGGGGAGGAGCGAACTCCGCCTTTCCTTACAAGTATATATCGTGTATAAATAAATGCTTTATTATTACTCCAGTTTCTGCAGCATGAAGCGACTAGGAGTATTGCTACTCCCCCGGGATGGGATGCTAGTCCAACACCAGGTTACCGCCAGGTTACCGCCAGGTTACCTCTGGTAAATCTCTTCGTTCAAGCCCTTGTAGAGTTTCCGATTGTCATTTATCCAATCAAGAAACAGCGCGAGCACTCACGAGTACTCCGAAAATTGTCACGCTGGCATAGCGCAACGAGGATACGTCATACGAATCCCGTCGGGGACTCAGATTTGTTTTCTATGTCCCACGCTCGTGACAAACTGAATACAGTTACTTACTACAGTATGACCGAGCTTAACATTTACCATCTTTACATTTATTACTACATGTGACCGTGCGCATACGAAATTACATATATCGCAGGATAGCTGTTGAGTACGCCCGACAGATATTGCAACTGAGTGCATCATGACCATATATCGACAGCTGACTCGTTCCCAGTCGTCTCTCTTGTCTCCTTTGTTGGGAGTCGCAAGACGCGGGGGATGCTGGGAAGGAGGAAAGCGAAGAAGAGAAACGACTGGCAGATCGTGAGTCGAAAAGTTGTGCCAAGAGTCGAAAAGTTGCGCGAGGCCGTTTTTCTTCGATTTTTTCTTTTCCATGCACTCAGAGTTGTGGAATGGCGTAGTTGACGAAGTTTCAGTGATGTCTGGCCGTTAGAAAGACATTTTCTGCGGGTGTATTTAATAGAACATCAGCGAACCGGTCAAGAAGCTTGCTAAAGTCGAGTTACTCGCGATCGATGTTTACAACCCTTCGACGACATAAGCTTACAAGCAGAAACGCGCGCTGAACATTTTAAGAGAGGAAGTATGATTTTGTATTTATTGAGAGGTATGGATCCCTAAATTAAACCTTAATTTTGTATTACAATATTGATGTGTCGAGTGTGCGAGTCATTTTCTCTGTGTGATTTGAGTGCCGCGAATACTACGTAATCTATATTCCTGGCCGAGTTTTGCAATTTTAGCTGAGCTGCTCGTTTCCAGAATAAATTGGCACGGTAAAGTTAAGGTTACCGTAGACCTTCAAGGGACGATTTCGGTGGAATATCTGTTCGGTAGGTCTATAATCGCCTCAGATATTCGGATTATAGTGTGATGAAAATCTGGAGTTTTATTTAGGGAAAATCATCTCGAACTTTCTTGATATAGGAAAATCAATGCCTTTTGTTATGGGAGAAATAAAAATGTCGTTTTGGGTACATAAAAAGGTCAGCTAAGATTTTCGGAAAGGCAAAAGCAGCTCAGAAAATTCGGGTAATAAGATTTCAATCGCTAAAATTTTCGAAGTCTGAAAGTTCCGAACAAAATAACCCATTAAACTGCACAAAAAGCACAATTGTAACGTAAAAACGACGTTCTGACATCTACAGGAAAATCGTTTGTCGTTGGGTGCCTCTGATTCTAATGGGTAATGCTCCATACAAATCCTTATCAGCAGTATTTTGCCAGCTATATATTAGTCATATGAAGTAAAAATAAAATCCCACTGGCTCTATAGGACAGTCATTAAACAACTCATGGGCAACATTTGACATCTGTCTTAAATGAGGCACACAGTGGAAAAGGGAAGGTGACAAAAGGACGAAGCCAAGAAGGTGAAAGGGAAGGAGTAACATAATAAACGGAGCTGAGCAAACCAAAATACAGGAAAATAATTTAACTAGTAATACGTGACTCGCAGGTCCTCGCGAAGCTTTTGTTGCCTAGTAACGGGCACGCGATTTGATTTGCTTGCTAAGGTTTCCAAGAATCGCTGCAAGGGTTCTGAGAATCGCCGGACGAACGCCGTGTTTTTGCTATGCCACCGGATTTTGGTTTCGATTGGAGTTCGCTCGTCTCCCGACATCTGTAATAAATTGTAGCGCTCTTGTACTGTTTTCCCCACTTTTCCGTCCGAATGATCTGAAACCACCTCGCTTTTGTAGGTAAAATCTTCTTCGCAATATCGGATCGGCGAATTATTTTCAGACACAAGTCTTCACGTCTACAATGAAAACTAAGCCATATGTTGATCGTACTTTGAGAAATTCCTGAGTCGTCTTTCCTTTTCCTGTTGTTGATAACGGATTTAATAAAGCCGGGTTTTTTTTTCACAAATGACCCGTATATAAATTCGTTCGATAAACAAACTTGGAGTAAAAATTGTTATTCTTCAGCAGCCGTTCCTGTTTCTACATTTACGTGTACAAAGATTACGTCGAAGTCAATGTTATTAAGCAAAGAAAAGGGGGTTAAAAAAAAGAACGGCCTGGATTCGAGCCGGAAAAAAAAAGGACCATTTAGGATTTGAACTCACGCCCTCAATCCCGAAGATCAGATTTAAAAGTTAGCGCCTTAAGCCATTAGGCCACGAGCGCGCTGTTTGACGTCATGCCATCCCCCAACTCCACAAACAAACAATTAAATAAATAAATATGACCGTAAAGGCCACACGAGAATTGCTCTCGCGTCAGCTCTTGGGGGACAGAATTATAAACCGATCTTCGGCCTCGCTTCGCGAGGAATAAATATATTCCCCAAATTTTAACTTGGCAGTTTTCATTGCAACGAAGTTATTGGGAAAACAATATTCGGAAAATTACAGAGCTTAGTATGGGTCCGCCATATTGGTGCACCAGTTTGGAACACCAATATGGCGGCCAAAAATGTCAGCGAGAAGAAAAACAATTTTTGTTTCCAAAGTCATGAGTTTTAGTTCGGAATGCTTTAGTTATCATTTTTAATTTATTAGCATATCGGAAAATTATTTTAAAAGTGCGAAAATATTGGTAAAATATTTCAGGTCACGTTGAGCCAGGCCGTCTCAAATTTCAAAACGCTTTATCTCCAAAATGAAGCACTCTGCTGGCGCAAAATCTTCCCCATCAATTAGCGACACTGATACATAGAATATACTAAGAGAACAGCTTTGTAGGATTAATAGTTTTGAAGTTAGAATTTTGATGACGTCACGTGAAAACGCTCTATAGAAGAATCTAGGTCTTTTTTTAGAGATATTTCAAGGTGAACAAACAGTCTATAAGCATTCCCCACGTAGTTTTATTTTTATTTTCAGCACAACAAAACTGTGTCATTTCTTTAACATGCTAAGAACCCTCGGACCGCCCCACTGGGCTTAAAGTTGACCAACAGTCCAAATGAAAAATAACATTTCATGAAAACTTCAATGTGCAGTGAGGCTAACAAACAATACATCATATATGAATAAACAGTTTATGCTTAGGAAATAAAATGATCTTTATCAAAGATCTGTTAACTGTATAACGTTTATATGCCGGGTTCTCCAAGAAATTCATTTCTTCATAGTCTTTTAATAATTAAATATGTTCAGGCTTTTATACATCCGGTATAATTGAACCCTGATTTGAACTGAATAATTGAAAATGAAAACCATTTTATTCTTGTTGCAAGAGCAATATTTTAATAGCTCACAAACACTGCTGCATAAGTTGATTGTATTTTTTTCCAACAAGACAAAATGGTAAAATTTCCCATGCGCAATTATGAAGAATGAATGTTGTTTTCTGCTTGTTCAAAAAATAATTTATCCTTTTTTAAAACAAACAGTTCTGCCTGTGTTTAAAAATTTATGAATGTGAGATTAATGAGAATTTCTCCAAACAATTCAAAGTTGTACACCAATCACTAAAGTAGTTTCCTGTGTATGCTAATTTTTCACTGAAAAAAATTTATTCTGATTGCAGGCTAGAACTTGGAAGACGTTGATACTCCGAGCAATGTAATATCTTGCGAAAGTTCAGTGTAACTTTCATAATAACGGACTGTAAAATAATTTACAGGAATTATAAGTTGAGGAATTTAATAACGTGCGTGCACGCGATGCATAAATGTTATATCGTAACTGACCAATCAACGTACAGTGTCAGTCTACAGCGTTTGAAATTTAAGGTCTTCCTGCTCCCCTCGAACAACACAACTGAACGTTGGCAGTCACTATGCTGCTCTTGCCACTCCTGTTGTTTCTTTCCTACCAGACGATGCGCGCTATGGAAGACAGTTCACTTTATCGAAATCCAACAGGCGACTTTTCTGTTGGTGACTTTCAGCGAAATCCCTCCCACTACTTATGGGTGAAGAAAATAACATCGTCCATGGTGGAAGATCAGTTAGATTGCACTTTCCTTTGTGTTGGCGAACCAAAGTGTTATTCGTTCAACATGGCGGCGTATCCTGACTCTAAAGGTCTTTATCTGTGTGAGTTGTTGGCCACTGACAAGTACAGAGCAACTAAAAAGTTCCACGTCAATGCTACCTTCCATCATTACAGCCCGTCGGTATTAAATTAAGATTTGTAGTTTAGGTCGTTTAGGTTGAGTTTGTTTTTTTTTGTAGAGTTTTCTGCTGGCTTATCAAGCTTATCAATACAGGTTGTAGCATTAAAAATAATTTTCATTTTATTTTCAGTCTCCATGTGAAAGCGATCCTTGCAAGAACGGTGCCGACTGTGTTCCTGATTATGAAATGAACTCCTATCGCTGTCGCTGTAAGCTGGGATTCTGTGGAACTTACTGTGAAAGGAGAGGTATACTGTACATTGATTAAACTACAATTATAGACTCACGATTTTTACAATGAAAACATCAAGATGTTTTGATCAGTATGATGTACATGTTATTGTATGAATTATAATTCTTCATTACACTCACCCCAAACATAACTTGGGATTTATTATAACAATTTAAATGATTTCCTTGCAGAAAATAAAAGCTGCAGTGATATTAAGTTGTACAATCCCAAAGCTCCAAGTGGTTCTTACGTCATCGACCCTGATGGAGATGGAGGCGTGGCACCTTTCACTGTTGACTGTGACATGACTGACAAGAACAACATTGGCGTGACAGTCATTAGTCACGACAGCGAAGGTCAAACGTACGTGACTGGACATGAGGCACCGGGCAGTTACATGCGTGACATTCAGTACACTGGAGCAAATCTTCTCCAGCTGGGAAACCTAACAGTCATATCTGCACACTGCGAGCAGTTTATCAAGTACGAATGTCAAAACACACCGCTCTTATACAACGGTGACATGAATGGCTGGTGGGTGTCACGTGATGGAGAGAAGATGACGTATTGGGGAGGAGCGAACTCCACCTTTCCTTACAAGTGCGCATGCGGGTTATCTGGCACGTGCGCAGACCCCGCAGATGGATGTAACTGCGATGCAAACGACTGGGTAGTACGCGAGGACAGCGGTCTGTTGACAAACAAATCACACCTTCCCGTAATGCAGCTGAGGTTTGGAGACACCGGTGACTCCGGCGAGTTTGGCTATCACACTCTGGGAAAACTGAAGTGTTATGGAGTGACAAGCGAATGAACCAGATCACGTTTTCACTTTTGACCTACTCGATTATAGACATTGCATTTAGATGCGCCATATAATTAACTAGTAATAAATCATTATGACAGTTACATGCTAATTTCGTATGATCTCAGCATGTTGGTTTATAGAAGAAGCAGCCTCGTTTACTTTGTTTTCTAACTGACACGGACAGTGTACTAACTGTCATTATATTGTTTAAAAACCATTTTGGTTTAGTATCGTCACCGATGTTTGATGACAGAGCTAATTTTAAACATGAGAACGAATCTGGATCAAATATTTAATTATTATATTCATAATTCGGATTGTTTTAATTTCTCAGTATTTCTATAATTAAGTCAGTTTTGGCCGCATGTAAATATAGGTAAAAGTAGATGTAACAAGAAGCTGTGAACAGCTTAAATTCGGGCTTGCAATCCTTGACTTGGAGAAGTGTCTCGTTTAATAATGGAGGTGGTGAAGAATTCAATACGACAGGAAAAGACTACTAGCAAAATTCCCCACCCCAGGCCACAAGGACTGACTTTGTCCCGGGGCTGCCTGGGGGGGGGATGGTAACAGTAGGAATTGAACCGTGCATTACACTGTAGTTCGCGGTCAAGTGTGAATCAGGTTAATTTACAAGTAACATCGCTGGACAAAAAACTTTCTTTCTTCTTAAATAATATTATATGTGTTTCCTAAGTGGTCTGTGCGTTTACGATGGCAAATTTTTCGTGTGTTGTGTTTCTTTGAGTGCATTTATACATCACTGAGGATATTCGACTATTAAAATAATAGACTTGTTTTTATATATAAGCTTTCAGTTATATCAGTAAGCTCACAACATACAAGGTGCAAACAATGATAACCAACGTGCTTGTGAGCAGTGGAAATTCTTATTTGACCTTTTGGCTATCCCTGAATTTATAATGCTAGTATTGATGTAAATGACAATCTATTAAATAATTAATATAAGCTTCTTCTGATCAGCTTGTCGTCACCTCAGAATATTATTCTGCACCATAAGCAAATATATTCTTTCCAATCTCACAGAAACATAAACACCACATTGATTTCTCATTAAAAAACAGCACGGTTTTCCGCAAAATACACATCACCTCCATTTGTTTCGCCTAAACATCATAGCAATTATCGAATGATTTCCGTTAATTAGGGTCTGTGCAATAATTATAAAAAATAGGGGGGGGGGGTAGAAAATGGTGTTCATGCAGAAAATATTCGGTGATACCCGCCCCTCCTTCCTAGATGAGTGAATTTAGTTATTACCCACCCCCCGTTCAGTCATAGATTTTGTACGACTCCCCGCCACCTCTCCAAAATTGCAGCTCAACTACAGCTAACAGAACATCTTTTCAGGCCACTCGGCGACGCGGCGTCCACACTAATGCATTTTCGAAATGCTCTGAAAACGCATCGAAAGCTCCACACTAAAAGGCTCGACAAATAGCCGCGCACGCACGATGTTTGTGACATGAATGACATTAGCGTTTTCGAAAGCCTCGATTTTTGTTGTTCACACTAATACGATAGGGTGCCGCGTTCAAATGTATCCACTCTGAAACAGCGTTTTCGATGAAAACGATCAGCGTTTTCTATCGTTAACCCTATTCTGCCTGGAGGAGGGGGGGGGGGGGGGGCAGAAAGTGCCCGCGCTGACTTCAAATTTATCGTACTTAAAGAGCATTCAAGCAATCATGGCCAAACTTTATCACTTTTCCTAAAAATTATCTGGGAACATTTTGGTGTGTCAATTTTTTGATCACGCGACTTGATGTTTCCATGGCAACCAAGTTTTGACAGGCCTTTTTAGCCAAATTTGGTATTTTCAGCTTAATTTTCAGTTTTCATGAGATTTCCGCTTTCTACGAATAGTTTCCTCCCAATCTTTGCAATTTTTGCATCCTTATATTATTTTCGATGTTTTGAAATCAAATTTGGTGATTTTCTGACATTTCTGAACAATTGAAAAACTCAAGATGGCGGATCCAAGATGGCGGCCATTTTTAAAGTATGACGCTATTTTGGCGTGATATGATATCATAATTGATTCGTGATTGTCACTAAAATAAACATGTTTGAATGTTTTATACACCACATGAGTTTCATTTTTATAGCAGAAATACTTTTTGAGATACAGATCGTTTTACCCAAATTTGTTTTGTTTTTTTAGCTTAAGACGGGATTCTACCTGAATGCCATTTTTCCGCTACTTAAGTGCATCTGTCACGGAAAACCGACCACCTATATATAGAGGCCGTGAAATTCGAAATCTTCGATTTTCTCGATACTTTGTGCAGTGATAGCCTTACGTGTACTGATAACAAAGAACATAAAAGTTTGGCTCATCGCTCTTTATAAGCGAAGAAATTGAGCAGTCTTTCTTACGTGAAACGAAGATTAAATTTTACCATCAAAAATAGCAAAAATAGGGCAGATTTCAAAAAAACATTTCAAGTAGAAAAGTCGTCGTGGGATAATCATTTGGTAATTTATCAATAGTGTATAGTATATTCTCCGAAACAGTACCATTAAAATCTCCTGATATGTGAAAGTAAGAAATTCAGAGGTAGCCGAATTTACCTACCTTCATCAATTGTCAGATATCAACATTTTCACCTCATTTCAAAATGCTATTTTCTCCTTTTTTCCAGCAACTGAGAGGTTTCGTTTTATATATGGATTTAAAGAAGGTGGCCTCAGCTACAGAAAGCTACCATAAGATTAATGGGCAATTGTATACTTTATATCTCATGAGCTGCTTCTTGTACCTATATTTTGTGCAAAAAGTGACAAATGGCTTTTGTAACTTGTCGTCTTTGGGGAGTTTTTAATGTTTCACGTCACAAACATATTTTATTCCTGTGTTTTGGCTTTTCTTTACCAATAAGATACGAATTGAAAACGTTTCTGTAGTTTGTGTACCCGGGAAGGGGAGGGGGGGGGGGGGGGGAGGGGGCGGAAAGTGCATTTAAGCTATGATAATGAAACTTGTATGATATATAAGGCTTCCTTAAACATGTATATTAGTAGTGGTCACGTGTCAATTATGACGTCATAAAGCACAAATTACGTAATCAATTTCAAAATCCCACCATCTTGATTGCGTGTGTGTTGGGTACAATTATCTTCTTCTTCGTCACAATCGTTATCGTTGCCGCTAAGACCCTCAATGGAACTGTTTTTAAAGTAATTCCAAAGCTCTTCAGCTTGGCCTGGGGCAATCGATTCCAACACTGGTCTAACTCCTTGTTTAGCAAACGACGTATAATAATGTTTAGTACGAGGATGCAAGTCTTTCCAGTATTTCCTCAGCACGGAATCTAGATTTCTAAATGACTCGTTTTATCCCAGTCGCTTCATGTAATTTGTACACGTGCTGGTTGTAGGCTATTTTTGCATTGGCTGGTGTAAGTGGTTGCTTGTAATCGTCATCACTAATAAAATAATTTTCGATACAAGAAGGACTGCCAAACACGTCGGGTGGAATAGGAAACCTTACACGGGGTGGGTAGATCTTAGCTTCAATATTTTCTGAAGATTGTTGCTGTGAAGACTGAAATTGTTTCAGATGGCAAGCGTGCTTCTCCCGACACTGACGGCACACACCTGCAATAAAATGTGTAAGACACTTCAGATTGACAGAGCCGGGTGGAGGAGCGGGCGATCTGCACTGTTTGTAACAACCCTCAAGAATTGGCCGTTTTTATACTAGAGACGCATTATCCGTCTGGACGAACTTGGGAAAACATTTGTAGTTCGTCTGGTTATGCGTCTCTAGTATAAAGACGGGCACAAGACGCATTATCCGTCTAGACGAACTATCTTCCGTTGTGCGTCGTTCAAGACGCATTAACGAAAGATAGTTCGTCTAGACGCATAATGCGTTTGTGCCCGTCTTTATACTAGAGACGCATAAACCAGATGAACTACAAATATTTGCCCAAGTTCGTCCAGAAGGATAATGCGTCTCTAGTAGTTCGTCCCGTCTTTACACTAGACGCATAACATGACAGACGCATTATCGGTCTGGACGGATAATGCGTCTCTAGTATAAAAACGGCCAATAATTGGCTTAACAAAAGAACAGAGAAACAACACATGTCCCTAGCCCTGAAAACGAAAGAGGTTCACATAAGCCTGACCTTTAGTTAGCATTTCGACGGAACATAGCGACAGTGCTATAATTTCTAGGGAGATGGAAAACGATGCTTATCAACAACAACAACCTTTATTTGTACTCAAGATAAGATGATATTTACAATTTGAAAGAGAAAGGAAATGGAAATTAAATAGAGTACTGGCTGCCTGGAATAACCATAAGGGCCAGAGGAGCCAGGCAGCTAATTAAAATAATATATAAATAATTACTTGAACTTATGGCAGAAAAATAAAGGGCATTAAGTTAAAATACTCAGTAAGTGATGGACAGGGGGTGGCAGTTCATTTTCGTTCTATTAGGGGGGATATAAAGCTACTTTTAGCACTCTAACACTCCTGCTTGAAACTCCTCTTCCCGCCTACCCACCCCCACCCCACCGGTAATGTTTAAACCCATTCTACATACCAAGTAATATCATCACAAATTAACATCTGCGTGCAGGTAAGTGGTGGGGGTGGCAGAAAGTGTTCAGGAGGCGGGCAAAGAGAGGGCGAAGCGGGATTTCTATGGTGGGGGGCCAGGGGTGGGGGGATTTGAAATATAATTACAATCTTGCGTAATATTTTGCAATTAAAAAACAACAACAATAAAAACAAGAGGAGGGAGCTACTAAGGAAGGGGCCCGCCGAGGGAGTAAAATGTACGGGAAACGGGAAGTTCAGACATCCCTGTCCCTCCACCACAGGTAGAGGAAGGAACTTGAACTTGACTTTGACAAGCGCGCGCATAACGAGACAGTAGGGGTTAATTTTTTTAACTATGTACGATTCGAGCAAGGAATATTCATTGCCGCACTCTCGTCGTTAAATTTCATTTGATAGCCGATATGATCATGGCTCGTAGCTTCATGAATCACTTGGTTCCCCCGCCCCCCGTCCCACCCCCTCACGCTCCGCGCTCGCTCGCGCTCGCTTTTTTACCGTCGAGAAAATAGAGAGGCTGTGAACAGACAGTCTACGTGATATCGTTTTACAAATAAAATTTAGCGTGGAATTCCGACGACAAGTACTGAATTTCCACAAAATAAAATGAAACTTGATTCAATGATTATTGACGAAGGCCGTGATGCAGGGTTCAATTCCTACTGTTACCATCCCCCCCCCCCCCCCTTCCCGGGCAACCCCCGGGACAAAGTCATCCCTTGTGGCCCGGGGGTGGGGAATTTTGCAAGTTAGTCTTGTTTCGGGGATAGGGGATAGTTGAATTATCTAGTCGCGCAAGGAGTTATGGGGCGAAAATATTGGCGAGCGGACTTCTTTGCTGGGGAATCCCTTCAATTTGTAAGCGACTGGTCAGTGGGGGAAAGCAATTTTTCCAAGTTTATAAAATCTGTATTTGAAAAAACCGCAAGAGAGCAGCGTTAAAAGCCAAAGAAACGCGGCTAAGAAACAAAAACAATGGGAGAGATGTTTCCTGATATTTGCATCTGATATGATATTTGCGTCTATTTTGTAAAACGTAATAAATATTTCTGTATTCTTGTGAAACGGTGCAGTTTGTGTCCCGGGGATGGGGAATTGCTTCTATCTTTGTGCCCGGGGGTGGGGAATAGGACGCCAAGTGAAGAAAAAATGGCAAATGCCCGGGGGTGTGCCCGGGGGGGATGGTAACAGTAGGAATTGAACCCGGCATAAAACATTCGAAGAAACTAAATAACGAAATAATTAATATATAGATAGCAAGATAATACTTACGGGATCCAATAATACAGTGTAAACCATACATTAACATGATTTCTTTTGCCATATCTGGTGTGATGTATCTATCAGGAAGTGAAACCTTTCGTCTCTGGTTACTTTGCGTGTGTTCTGGATGACAGCAGGCGGTTGCCGGTCTCCAGTGTGTCCCAAGCTCAAAGCGATGTGCCGGACATATTGTCATGACATTTTGTTGTTCATCATTTCCTTCTTGAATGCCTAAAGTTATAATACCCATACATTTGAACTTAAGTGTTGCCTTCATTGTATTTTTATGTTAAATCGTCACGTTTCCACGGGATATGGAAAACTAACTATATTTATACAAGCGACTTCAATTCTAAAATTATGTCAAAATTATGTCATACTAAACCGTGTTGCGATTAAAACTGCGTAAACTTAAAAATGTAATACAAGGCCTATGATAATCAAAACATTTACCTGCTCTGTTTAGAAGTAAATCTTTTTCCTGAATTGTCCATGTTTCATGTTGGGCAGTTAATGTCTCCAGCGAAGTCAGAAGAAGTTTGTTATTTTCTTCTCTTACTTGTCGATTACCACAAAGAACTGAGCTTCCACCTCGCGCAAAAGAACAAATCATATTTTTTCATACATTCACCGAGATGTCGTCAAAAAGAACCATCCGTAAAATACTGTTTTATGCATATGCTTTAGTTCCATTGCAAAATAACGTGAAATGAATAAAACGCAACATTCTGTTTAATTTGGGAGGTCGGGTAAATAACCAGCTCAGGTTCAGCCAATGAGAGAGGCCGTTTCTCTCGCTTTGTTAATCGCACCTACATCATAAATATAATTTTGTTTCGAGCCATATAAACAAACCAGTTCATAGAAGAATAATCATATTCCTTGAATCTACATAAGATATCAAAAAAATCATTCAAAATGTCACAACGCCGAAATATAAAGGCCTCGCGCAAAAATGAGATGACACCGATGTGGGATCTGACTGTCACACAACACTTGACAGTAAAATGAAACTAAAGTGCGCGGGACCATTTCTGTGCTCTAGCAGTGGCTATCAGTAAGAAAAACCATATTTGTACTTACCTTTAGTAACAGGTACCAATTGCAGCATAAAAATATAAATTTAACTTAATCAAATAAACTTGTTTATATTGTGTCACGCAACTCGAAGTTGACTGAATGGCCTAAAAATACTCAGGAATATTTCCGAGAAAACAAAATTGCCCAATAATTTGTTTTTCTTATTTCAAAATATGACTCTTTATCTTTGTTTTGGTGCATCAATTTTATCAATAGGATGCTGGAATGGATCATTTAATGCTTTTTTAAAAACACCTATTTTAAGGCAAAACACGCTAACGAACTAGGGCAGGTTATTTACGAAGGCTTTTAAAATAAAACATAACAGTTACAGAATAAATTTTTACATGACCTTAATCAGTTTATAAAGTTCATTACCGGTATTAAGTTTATTTTGCATCTCAACGTCTTGGAGTTGTGAGATAAATGTTTAAATATTGCCAATATTTACCCTCATTAAGCAAATAATAGAAGACATTTTAGCCTTGACCTTTGACCGTCTCTTGTTTTGTAATTTAAAGGTCGGACGAATTTAAAACTGTGTCAAGTTAATGAGTACAGGTAGTCGTTCCACCACACCAATTTTCATCGAAATCGGTGATTTTGATTTTCATGGCTCTGGTCGGCCCATCCTGACAGTTGCACTTAACATGGGTTAAATGGAAATATCTCGTTCACGTTTCAAGCAATCCAAAAACTCTATGCTCATCCCATGAATCTATGTTATGGGGTGTTTTGTAAATTTTTGGGTGGTCTTTGGGTATTTTGGGGAGGAAATAGTTTTTCTCAAAGGAGTTGTAAAATTTAGGGAAATAAGAAATATCAGAAGATTTAAAGTAGTTTTAAAATTAGAATTTGAAGTTAAAAATTAGTAGATTGACATTGACGACAGTTGATAACCACGCAAGAGCACCCGCGTGGGTATCAACTGTCTGTTGGTGTTCCAAATCTTTTTTTTTCCTTCTATCCCTTCTTGAAACCTCTTAAAATTTCATTGAAATTCAGGTAGAATCCCCCCTTAATTTTCAGTTTTCATAAAATTTTTGCTTTTTACGATGAAATCCTTCCAAAATCTTTGCCGTTTTAGCATCTTTATATTTTTCTTTATTTTTTTCAAAACAAATTTGGAGATTTTCTGACATTTCTGGACAATTTAGAAATCCAAGATTTAGGATCCAAGATGGCGGATTTTTTTAATGTATGACGTCATTATGGCGTGTATGACGTCATAATTGACACGTGACTGACACTAAAATAAAGATTTTCGGATGCTTTACACACCATGTAAGTTTCATTTTCACAGCGTCAATACGTTTCGAGATACATAGGGGGGGGCATTATCTGCGCCCCCACCCCCCACCCCCCTCAGGCTCAGAACGAAAAAAAAAGCCCAGGCAGAATAGGGTTAAGGAATGCTATGGTCAGACTTATGAAAAACAAACGGGCAGAGTTACTGTGCTAACAAACAGACACAACCTGGCAAGAAAACATCCTTGTTCAAAGGTTTTATTAAAGATGCCGATATTTATTAAGTTGTGTGGTTGATTCTTTTCTTTCTAGCGAACATTTTCCCATTATTTTTATCTTACCCATTCGTCCATTTCAATCTCTCTTCCTCTTCGCCTTATTTATTCCATCTTTCTAAGTCTAACTAGCAATGTTACTCCTTCCCTTTCACCTTCTTGGCTTCGTCCTTTTGTTACCTTCCCTTTTCCACTGTGTGCCACATTTAAGACAGATGTCAAATGTTGTCCATGAGTTATTTATTGACTGTCCTAGAGCCAGTGGGATTTTTTATTTTTAGTTCATATGACTAATAGGTGGCAAAATACTGTATTAAGATTTGTATGGAGCATTACCCACAAGAGCTTGTCAGCTTCGCCTGCGCTTAGATGCGGAGTAGCTTATAATCCCCACACTTTCTCCAATTCAAAGCCATAAGCAGCGGCAAAAAGCGATGCCAAAATATTGCAGCACCTTGAAATTTATGTGGAAGGAGTTTGACACAAAACTGCTAGATAATTTTCGAAAAATGTTGGAAAACGCAACTTTGGTGATTTGAGCTGGTCTTCGAACATTGTATAATGTTTACAGAACTAGTGAATACTTTTTAATGATTCACACGATTAGCAATCGGCCTGGCACTCCGATTTAGAAAGCATTGAGAAGGCTTCTCCAAGAAATTCGGTTTCGTGGCTTGTTTTGTCAAAGAGCATGGTATATTTAGAATTAGAATTTCAGGGCTAAATTTATAAGATGGCCTTGTTACCTCCGCATTTCTGCTCCAACAATTTTGCTGAAACTTAGTTAAGGTATGTTTAAGTCAATATAAGCTGATTCCAGAAATTTAACTGGGTTCGAATTCCATCATATCATTGCTGAGTGATAGCTGCAATTTTTCCCAATGTTTTATAGCAATCGCATTAAAGCCGAAAAAGTTATGAATCAAAGTTTTCCATAGTCGAGTGTGCCCGAAATTACAACGGAGCCATCTTAATCGATACGCCATTGATTAATCGCATATATAAACGCGCTACCAGCAATGCTACGCAACAGAATATGTTCTCGAATTTTCAAATTTTTTTTAGTGAATTACTCACACAGCATGGAAATTTACGTGAATACTCGCGCTAGTCATTTACCCAAAAATGTTTAAAGTACTGAGCTAATGTAAACAAATTTATCAATCTTCCAAATTTGAAGGATTTTTTTCACATTCGGATTGCTGGTTTACAACCATTCCCGAGAAATTCAAATGACAAAGACCCTGGCGGCCATGTTGACCCATTGGATTTGAATTAAATCGACGCATTTGAAACCCGGTACGCGTCAGCAAATGCGACAAGTATACGCGTATGTTGCGAAATGAAACCACCTCGCTTTTGTAGGTAAAATCTTCTTCGCAATATCGGATCGGCGAATTATTTTCAGACACAAGTCTTCACGTCTACAATGAAAACTAAGCCATATGTTGATCGTACTTTGAGAAATTCCTGAGTCGTCTTTCCTTTTCCTGTTGTTGATAACGGATTTAATAAAGCCGGGTTTTTTTTTTCACAAATGACCCGTATATAAATTCGTTCGATAAACAAACTTGGAGTAAAAATTGTTATTCTTCAGCAGCCGTTCCTGTTTCTACATTTACGTGTACAAAGATTACGTCGAAGTCAATGTTATTAAGCAAAGAAAAGGGGGTTAAAAAAAGAACGGCCTGGATTCGAGCCAGAAAAAAAAAGGACCATTTAGGATTTGAACTCACGCCCTCAATCCCGAAGATCAGATTTAAAAGTTAGCGCCTTAAGCCATTAGGCCACGAGCGCGCTGTTTGACGTCATGCCATCCCCCAACTCCACAAACAAACAATTAAATAAATAAATATGACCGTAAAGGCCAGACGAGAATTGCTCTCGCGTCAGCTCTTGGGGGACAGAATTATAAACCCCGCTACGCGAGGCCTTCGGCCTCGCTTCGCGAGGAACTAGTAATACGTGACTCGCATGGGTCCTCGCGAATCTGTGATGGGGATTAATTATTGTTGGGGTGTGAGGGTAATAACCAGGCTTTAGAGATCGACTGGAGCTCGCTGGTCTCCCAACATCTTCCCTTTTATACTGTTGACGGTCTTGTTTTCTCGACGAACGACTACCCAGTTGACGAGTAACTTGCGTGACACCGCTTAGAATATGTCCTGAATTTCCGACAACAGATTTGCATCAATTATTATTATTTCACGCAAAGAACATTTCCTTTTCTTTTTTCAGGAAACATTTGAAAACATATTTCCTTTTTTCAACGCCGTGAATAAGCCGCGAATATATTTTTTACTGTGAAGTCTGTGAAGCATATCGAATCGAATTGAAGCCGTGTTCTCAGATGTCAAACCGGTAAATGTACAATGTTGATCGTACTTTGAGAAATTCTTGAGTCGTCGTTCATGTTCCTGTTGTTGATACCGGATTTTTAAATAAAGCCGGTTTTTTTTTTTTGTTCCAAATTATCCGCACTATTAACGTCCACAAAGTCACTTCCCATATAAATTCGGTCGATAATTCGATCGATAAACAAACTTGGAGTAATTCTTGCGGCTCCTGTTTCTACAGTTACGTCTACACAGATTACGTCGAAGTCAATGTTATTAAACAAAGAAAAGGGAAAAAAGAAAAAAAAAAAAAAAAGAACGGCCCGGAAAAAAAAGGACCCTTTAGGATTTGAACTTTCGCCCTCAATCCTGAAGATCAGATTTAAAAGTTAGCGCCTTATGCCATTAGGCCACGAGCGCGCCGTGTGACGTCATGCCATCCCCCAACTCCACAAACAAACAATTAAATAAATAAATAAATAAATATGACCGTAAAGGCCACACGAGAATTGCTCTCGCGTTAGCTCTTGGGGGACAGAATTATAAACCCCGCTACGCGAGGAATAAATATATTCCCCAAATTTTAACTTGGCAGTTTTCATTGCAACGAAGCTATTGGGAAAACAATATTCGGAAAATTACAGAGCTTAGTATGGGTCCGCCATATTGGTGCACCAGTTTGGAACACCAATATGGCGGCCAAAAATGTCAGCGAGAAGAAAAACAATTTTTGCTTCCAAAGTCAAGAGTTTTAGTTCGGAATGCTTTAGTTATCATTTTTAATTTATTAGCATATCGGAAAATTATTTTAAAAGTGCGAAAATATTGGTTTCTGTAACATTTCAGGTCACGTTGAGTCAGGCCGTCTCAATTTCAAAACGCTTTATCTCCAAAATGAAGCACTCTGCTGGCGCAAAATCTTCCCCAGCAGTTAGCGACACTGATACATAGAATATACTAAGAGAACAGCTTTGTAGGATTAATAGTTTTGAAGTTAGAATTTTGATGACGTCACGTGAAAACGCTCTATAGAAGATTCTAGGTCTTTTTTTTAGAGATATTTCAAGGTGAACAAACAGTCTATAAGCATTCCCCACGTAGTTTTATTTTTATTTTCAGCACAACAAAACTGTGTCATTTCTTTAACATGCTGAGAACCCTCGGACCGCCCCACTGGGCTTAAAGTTGACCAACAGTCCAAATGAAAAATAACATTTCATGAAAAGTTCAATGTGCAGTGAGGCTAACAAACAATACATCATATATGAATAAACAGTTTATGCTTAGGAAATAAAATGCTCTTTATCAAAGATCTGTTAACTGGATAACGTTTATATGCCGGGTTCTCCAAGAAATTCATTTCTTCATAGTCTTTTAATAATTAAATATGTTTAGGCTTTTATACATCCGGTATAATTGAACTATTTGAACTGAATAATTGAAAATGAAAACCATTTTATTCTTGTTGCAAAAGCACTATTTTAATAGCTCACAAACACTGCTGTATAAGTTGTTTGTATTTTTTTCGAACAAGACAAAATGGTAAAATTTCCCATGCGCAATTATGAAAAATGAACCCACGGTTGTTTTCTGCTTGTTCAAAAAATAATTTATCCTTTTAACAAACAGTTCTGCCTGTGTTTAAAAATTTATGAATGTGAGATTAAAAATTAATGAGAATTTCTCCAAACAATTCAAAGTTGTACACCCATAACTAAAGTAACCTGTGTAGGCTAATTTTTCACTGAAAAACAATTATTCTGATTGCAGGCTAGAACTTGGAAGACGTTGATACTCCGAGCAATGTAATATCTTTCGAAAGTTCAGTGTAACTTTCATAATAACGGACTGTAAAATAATTTACAGGAATTATAAGTTGAAGAATTTAATAACGTGCGTGCACGCGATGCATGAATGTTATTTCGTAACTGACCAATCAACGTACAGTGTCAGTCTACAGCGTTTGAAATTTAAGGTCTTCCTGCTCTCCTCGAACAACACAACTGAACGTTGGCAGTCACTATGCTGCTCTTGCCACTCCTGTTGTTTCTTTCCTCCCAGACGATGCGCGCTATGGAAGACAGTTCACTTTATCGAAATCCAACAGGCGACTTTTCTGTTGGTGACTTTCCGCGAAATCCCTCCCACTACTTACGGGTGAAGAAAATAACATCGTCCATGGTGACAGATCAGTTAGATTGCACTTTCCTTTGTGTTGGTGAACCAAAGTGTTATTCGTTCAACATGGCGACGCATCCTGACTCTAAAGGTCTTTATCTGTGTGAGTTTGTTGGCCACTGACAAGTACAGAGCAACTAACAAGTTCCACGCCAATGCTACCTTCCATCATTACAGCCCGTCGGTAATTAAGATTTGTAGGTTAGGTCGTTTAGGTTGAGTTTGTTTTTTTATGTAGAGTTTTTCTCCTGGCTTATCAAGCTTATCAATACAGGTTGTAGCATTAAAAATAATTTTCATTTTATTTTCAGTCTCCATGTGAAAGCGATCCTTGCAAGAACGGTGCCGACTGTGTTCCTGATTATGAAATGAACTCCTATCGCTGTCGCTGTAAGCTGGGATTCTGTGGAACTTACTGTGAAAGGAGAGGTACACTGTACATTGATTAAACTACAATTGTAGACTCACGATTTTTACAATGAAAACATCAAGATGTTTTGATCAGTATGATGTACATGTTATTGTATGAATTATAATTCTTCATTACACTCACCCCAAACATAACTTGGGATTTATTATAACAATTCAAATGATTTCCTTGCAGAAAATAAAAGCTGCAGTGCTATTAAGTTGTACAATCCCAAAGCTCCAAGTGGTTCTTACGTCATCGACCCTGATGGAGATGGAGGCGTGGCACCTTTCACGGTTGACTGTGACATGACTGACAAGAACAACATTGGCGTGACAGTCATTAGTCACGACAGTGAAGGTCAAGCGTACGTGACTGGACATGAGGCACCGGGCAGTTACATGCGTGACATTCAGTACACTGGAGCAAATCTTCTCCAGCTGGGAAAACTAACAGTCAAATCTGCACACTGCGAGCAGTTTATCAAGTACGAATGTCAACACTCGCCGCTCTTATACAACGGTAACATGTATGGCTGGTGGGTGTCACGTGATGGAGAGAAGATGACGTATTGGGGAGGAGCGAACTCCACCTTTCCTTACAAGTGCGCATGCGGGTTATCTGGCACGTGCGCAGACCCCGCAGATGGATGTAACTGCGATGCAAACGACTGGGTAGTACGCGAGGACAGCGGTCTGTTGACAAACAAATCACACCTTCCCGTAATGCAGCTGAGGTTTGGAGACACCGGTTCGTCCGGCGAGTATGGCTATCACACTCTGGGAAAACTGAAGTGTTATGGAGTGACAAGCGAATGAACCAGATCGCGTTTTCACTTTTGACCTACTCGATTATAGACATTGCATTTAGATGCGCCATATAATTAACTAGTAATAAATCATTATGACAGTTACATGCTAATTTCGTATGATCTCAGCATGTTGGTTTATAGAAGAAGCAACCTCGTTTACTTTGTTTTCTAACTGACACGGACAGTGTACTAACTGTCATTATATTGTTAAAAACCATTTTGGTTTAGTATCGTCACCGATGTTTGATGACAGAGCTAATTTTAAACATGAGAACGAACGAAAACATGGAAAACCAGAGGGGGGGGGCATAAATAAAATAAAGCAAGGATAGGGGGGGGCTCAAGGTAAAAATAAGTCACTCAAGAGAGGGGGGGCTTAACATTTTACTTCAAGTACATATTACATTGGTGAATCCATACCTATTTATAAGATGAAAATCGAAAAATTTTCCGTCGAACCTGAAAATAACACACATGCTCTTTTCCTTATGCTATGGTTCTGTTGAACATTGCTACGGAGGTGATGTTTGTTCCAGACGCGGATGTCCAACAATTAAACATGTAGTAGGAGCTCTTCTTTCTGTTATAAGATTTTAATCCACAGGTGCGTGTAGAGAAAATGTAGGATACTTGTATAAAGGTGTGTGTATACTGTGAGTGTGGGGGGCTAATATTAGGCTACATGAAGCTCATTTTCCACCCCCCCCCCCCCCCCCCCTCCTGGTAATTATTGCACAGTCCCTTAGATGCGGAGTAGCTTATAATCCCAACACTTTCTCCAATTCAAAGCCATAAGCAGCGGCAAAAAGCGATGCCAAAATATTGCAGCACCTTGAAATGTATGTGGAAGGAGTTTGACACAAAACCATGAGCTATAGGAAACGTGGGTTTTGACTAAATAAAAGCAACTTACTTACAAAGAAGTAGTTCTTTGTCTTTAATTGCCATCTCAGCCGACTCTACATTCGGTATTAAGGATAAAACCACAGCTTTGTATCCAATTGATCGTCAGTGCTTTCGTTACGCTTTGGTAACCAAGTTTTTATTGAAATCGGAGGCCCGGATGCTAAAAAAAATGTTGGAAAACGCAACTTTGGTGATTTGAGCTGGTCTTCGAACATTGTATAATGTTTACAGAACTAGTGAATACTTTTTAATGATTCACACGATTGGCAATCGGCCTGGCACTCCGATTTAGAAAGCATTGAGAAGGCTTCTCCAATAAATTCAGTTTCGTGGCTTGTTTTGTCAAAGAGCATGGTATAGAAAATTTAAAGAGAATTTCAGGCTAAATTTATAAGATGGCCTTATTACCCCCGCCAGGGGGGGCTAGCAGCGAGGCCTGGGACCTAGTATATATGATTGCACATTTTAGAAATTTGGCCGAGCGAGACTAAGTACTGGTTTGTTTAAAATAAACATGGCGGACGATGGCTGACATGACGTGCGTTCGTGTTCGTTCAGAAATATTTTGGCGATTCCACGTCCAAACATCTATGGGAACGATTCGGTCGCTGTTTAACTGAACTTTGGTCATTGTGGGACACCATGGATGAAAATTCACAGCAAACTCCCGTAGAGGTACGTTTCTCGAATGATTGACAGATTTCTTTACTTGTGCGATCATGTATAGCGGAAAAGCGGCAAGATCAAAGGGCGCTGCCTGCCCCCCCTGACCCCCGCATTTCTGCTCCAACAATTTTGCTGAAACTTAGTTAAGGTATGTTTAAGTCAATATAAGCTGATTCCAGAAATTTAACTGGGTGCGAATTCCATCATATCATTGCTGAGTGATATCTGCAATTTTTCCCAATGTTTTATAGCAATCGCATTAAAGCCGAAAAAGTTATGAATCAAAGTTTTCCATAGTCGAGTGTGCCCGAAATTACAACGGAGCCATCTTAATCGATACGTCATTGATTAATCGCACAGAATATGTTCCCGAATTTTTAAAATGTTTTAGTGAATTACTCACACAGCATGGAAATTTACGTGAATACTCGCGCTAGTCATTTACCCAAAAATGTTTAAAGTACTGAGCTAATGTAAAAAAATTTATCAATCTTCCAAATTTGAAGGATTTTTTTCACGTTCGGATTGCTGGTTTACAACCATTCCCGAGAAATTCAAATGACAAAAGACCCTGGCGGCCATGTTGACCCATTGGATTTGAATTAAATCGACGCATTTGAAACCCGGTACGCGTCAGCAAATACGACAAGTATACGCGTATGTTGCGAAAATGAATCCGCCCCTATTAAATTGAAAGCTTTTATGTGGGGACTAAAAGAAAAGTTCTTTTCTCCATATAGTATGTCATACATCTGGTCAGAGGTCTATAACTAGAGGTTCCATCTAGCATTGCGCGCGGCCCATCAGATTCGCAGTAAAGCCTGGTTTCCATATGATCGCAACGATCGCAGTCGCAACGGTCGCAGCGATCGATGCGATCATATGGAAACCACTCTTGCGATCGTTGCGATCGTTGTGACTGCGATCATTGCGATCGTTGCGATCATATGGAAACCAGGCTTTTTTAGGCATTTTTCGCGCGAAACCAGCAGCCAATCACGCACCATGCCTGACAAATATGGTCAGTGAACGCGCTTACTCGACAATTTTTGAAAATAAATATTTAATGGCAAATGCCTGCAAATGCACCACTAATGCGACTGAAAGAGCACTAAAGGCAGCCTGAAATTAATTTACGGGAAGATCAGATCCGAAAACCGCGGACACAATTAATTCGTCCAAAGAATGAAAACCTGTTTACAACACAAGTTTAAGCTTAATCTATTTTAAGTATTGTTATCTTGTATTTCGAAGAGGCTTGTCAATTCCAGTTTTTATCCATGGATCAGATATATAGGGCAGACGTGGGCAGTTCGTCAAGTGTTCGTGACGGTCAATCATTCAAAGATCACTTCACAGTGAAATCAGTTCTCTTCGAAGACCACTCTCTTTCTTTCCATCCATGAAACCTTGAGGGTTTACTTTGTTATTTTACTTCAATGAACTTGATTTTAAGCTCAGTTCGTTTCAACACAATTCAGTTTAACCCTATTCTGCCTGGGCTTTTTTTTCGTTCCTGAGCCTGGGGGGGGGGGGCAGATAGTGCCCCCCCCCCCCCCCCCCCTATGTATCTCGAAAAGTATTGACGCTATGAAAATGAAACTTACATGGTGTGTAAAGCATCCGAAAATCTTTATTTTAGTGGCAGTCACGTGTCAATTATGACGTCACACACGCCATAATGACGTCATACGCTAAAAAAATCCGCCATCTTGGATCCGAAATCTTGGATTTCTAAATTGTTCAGAAATGTCAGAAAATCTCCAAATTTGCTTTGAAAAAATCAAGAAAAATATAAGATGCTAAAACGGCAAAGATTTTGGAAGGATTTCATCGTAAAAAGCAAACATTTTATGAAAACTGAAAATTAAGCTAAAAATCAACAAATTTGGGTAAAACGATCTGTATCTCGAAAAGTATTTGTGCTATAAAAATGAAACTTATGTGGTGAATAAAGCATTCAAACATGTTTATTTTAGTGGCAATTACGAATCAATTATGATATCATATCACGCCGAAATAGCGTCATACTTTAAACCTGTCCGCCATCTTCGATCCGCCATCTTCGATCCGCCATCTTGGATTTTTAAATTGTTCAGAAATGTCAGAAAATCACCAAATTTGATTTGAAAAAATCGAAAACAATATAAGGATGCCAAAATTGCAAAGATTTTGGAAGAAACTCTTCGTAAAAAGCGAAAATCGCATGAAAACGGACATTTAAACTGAAAATACCAAATTTGGCTAAAACGGCCTGTCAAAACCTGGTTGCCATGGAAACATCAAGTCACGTGATCAAAAAATTGGCACACCAAACTGTTCCCAGATAATTTTTAGGAAAAGTCTTAAGGTTTAGCTATGATTGCTTGAATGCAACAACAACAACAACAACAACAAACTTTATTTTACCCCACAAGTTACTAAAAGTATTTACAATAATTGGACAGAAAAAAATAATAGGGGTACTGGCTACCCGAAATAACCTAGAAGTTAAAATGCCAGGCAGCCAGTTAATATAAATATATAATTTACATGTTAAGGTCGGGCACACAAACAAACAAAGACACACGCACACACGCAAAAATAGGAATAAAACAGAGTTACGCTAACTACCAGTAGACTAATATAATAAATAATAGATAAGGATAATAATTATTGTGTTGCAAAACAGCATTTTTATCCAAGAGGAGCGATGTACAGAAAGCTAGTAATCTTTGATTAAGTGTTGTTTCATTTTCTTTTTAAATAAAGAGAAGGAAGAAGATTTCATTTCTTCGTCAATGGCATTCCATATTGATGGGCCTTGAAATCTTATATTAAATATTCCATAATTTGTTCTTGCTTTTGGAAGATAATAAGACTGTTTTGCAGCAAGCCTTGTGTTATAGTTGTGGATTTGTTTTATTTTAGTGAAGAAGGAATGAAAGACAGATGGTAATAGGTGATTATGATATTTATACATAAAAGTTGCTATATGTAGAGTTACAAGATCAAAAAATTTTATAATTTCAAGAGATTTAAATAATGGACTAGTGTGCTCGTCGAATCTAGAGAAAGTACGATACATTTGAAGTCAGCGCGGGCACTTTCACAATAATTTACAGGAATTATAAGTTGAGGAATTTAATAACGTGCGTGCACGCGATGCATGAATGTTATACCGTAACTGACCAATCAACGTACAGTGTCAGTCTACAGCGTTTGAAATTTAAGGTCTTTCTGCTCTCCTCGAACAACACAACTGAACGTTGGCAGTCGCCGCACCATGTTGCTCCTGCCACTCCTGTTGTTTCTTTTCTCCCAGACGATGCGCGCTATGGAAGACAGTTCACTTTATCGAAATCCAACAGGCGACTTTTCTGTTGGTGACTTTCAGCGAAATCCCTTCCACTACTTGTGGGTGAAGAAAATAACATCGTCCATGGTGGCAGATCAGTTAGATTGCACTTTCCTTTGTGTTGGAGAATCAAAGTGTTATTCGTTCAACATGGCGTACGCCCGACAGATATTGCAACTGAGTGCATCATGACCATATATCGACAGCTGACTCGTCCCCAGTCGTCTCTCTTGTCTCCTTTGTTGGGAGTCGCAAGACGCGGGGGATGCTGGGAAGGAGGAAAGCGAAGAAGAGAAACGACTGGCAGATCGTGAGTCGAAAAGTTGTGCCAAGAGTCGAAAAGTTGCGCGAGGCCGTTTTTTCTTCGATTTTTTCTTTTCCATGCACTCAGAGTTGTGGAATGGCGTAGTTGACGAAGTTTCAGTGATGTCTGGCCGTTAGAAAGACATTTTCTGCGGGTGTATTTAATAGAACATCAGCGAACCGGTCAAGAAGCTTGCTAAAGTCGAGTTACTCGCGATCGATGTTTACAACCCTTCGACGACATAAGCTTACAAGCAGAAACGCGCGCTGAACATTTTAAGAGAGGAAGTATGATTTTGTATTTATTGAGAGGTATGGATCCCTAAATTAAACCTTAATTTTGTATTACAATATTGATGTGTCAAGTGTGCGAGTCATTTTCTCTGTGTGATTTGAGTGCCGCGAATGCTACGTAATTTATATTCCTGGCCGAGTTTTGCAATTTTAGCTGAGCTGCTCGTTTCCAGAATAAATTGGCACGGCAAAGTTAAGGTTACCGTAGACCTTCAAGGGACGATTTCGGTGGAATATCTGTTCGGTAGGTCTATAATCGCCTCAGATATTCGGATTATAGTGTGATGAAAATCTGGAGTTTTATTTAGGGAAAATCATCTCGAACTTTCTTGATATAGGAAAATCAATGCCTTTTGTTATGGGAGAAATAAAAATGTCGTTTTGGGTACATAAAAAGGTCAGCTAAGATTTTCGGAAAGGCAAAAGCAGCTCAGAAAATTCGGGTAATAAGATTTCAATCGCTAAAATTTTCGAAGTCTGAAAGTTCCGAACAAAATAACCCATTAAACTGCACAAAAAGCACAATTGTAACGTAAAAACGACGTTCTGACATCTACAGGAAAATCGTTTGTCGTTGGGTGCCCCTGATTCTAATGGGTAATGCTCCAAATCCTTATCAGCAGTATTTTGCCAGCTATATATTAGTCATATGAAGTAAAAATAAAAATCCCACTGGCTCTATAGGACAGTCATTAAACAACTCATGGGCAACATTTGACTGATCTGTCTTAAATGAGGCACACAGTGGAAAAGGGAAGGTGACAAAAGGACGAAGCCAAGAAGGTGAAAGGGAAGGAGTAACATAATAAACGGAGCTGAGCAAACCAAAATACAGGAAAATAATTTAACTAGTAATACGTGACTCGCAGGTCCTCGCGAAGCTTTTGTTGCCTAGTAACGGGCACGCGATTTGATTTGCTTGCTAAGGTTTCCAAGAATCGCTGCAAGGGTTCTGAGAATCGCCGGACGAACGCCGTGTTTTTGCTATGCCACCGGATTTTGGTTTCGATTGGAGTTCGCTCGTCTCCCGACATCTGTAATAAATTGTAGCGCTCTTGTACTGTTTTCCCCACTTTTCCGTCCGAATGATCTGAAACCCCCTCGCTTTTGTAGGTAAAATCTTCTTCGCAATATCGGATCGGCGAATTATTTTCAGACACAAGTCTTCACGTCTACAATGAAAACTAAGCCATATGTTGATCGTACTTTGAGAAATTCCTGAGTCGTCTTTCCTTTTCCTGTTGTTGATAACGGATTTAATAAAGCCGGGGTTTTTTTTTCACAAATGACCCGTATATAAATTCGTTCGATAAACAAACTTGGAGTAAAAATTGTTATTCTTCAGCAGCCGTTCCTGTTTCTACATTTACGTGTACAAAGATTACGTCGAAGTCAATGTTATTAAGCAAAGAAAAGGGGGTTAAAAAAAGAACGGCCTGGATTCGAGCCGGGAAAAAAAAAGGACCATTTAGGATTTGAACTCACGCCCTCAATCCCGAAGATCAGATTTAAAAGTTAGCGCCTTAAGCCATTAGGCCACGAGCGCGCTGTTTGACGTCATGCCATCCCCCAACTCCACAAACAAACAATTAAATAAATAAATATGACCGTAAAGGCCAGACGAGAATTGCTCTCGCGTCAGCTCTTGGGGGACAGAATTATAAACCGATCTTCGGCCTCGCTTCGCGAGGAATAAATATATTCCCCAAATTTTAACTTGGCAGTTTTCATTGCAACGAAGTTATTGGGAAAACAATATTCGGAAAATTACAGAGCTTAGTATGGGTCCGCCATATTGGTGCACCAGTTTGGAACACCAATATGGCGGCCAAAAATGTCAGCGAGAAGAAAAACAATTTTTGTTTCCAAAGTCATGAGTTTTTAGTTCGGAATGCTTTAGTTATCATTTTTAATTTATTAGCATATCGGAAAATTATTTTAAAAGTGCGAAAATATTGGTAAAATATTTCAGGTCACGTTGAGCCAGGCCGTCTCAAATTTCAAAACGCTTTATCTCCAAAATGAAGCACTCTGCTGGCGCAAAATCTTCCCCATCAATTAGCGACAATGATACATAGAATATACTAAGAGAACAGCTTTGTAGGATTAATAGTTTTGAAGTTAGAATTTTGATGACGTCACGTGAAAACGCTCTATAGCGATGTTTCTCGTTACGTCACCTATTGTTATTAACGTGCCAACCAGAGAACTATTGGCTGTTGAAACAAAGAGTTGTTTTTGTTTAATGGTTGGCAAATTTGAATAACAAAAAAAATGTTGATAAACAGCGAACACTCCTATAGAAGAATCTAGGTCTTTTTTTAGAGATATTTCAAGGTGAACAAACAGTCTATAAGCATTCCCCACGTAGTTTTATTTTTATTTTCAGCACAACAAAACTGTGTCATTTCTTTAACATGCTAAGAACCCTCGGACCGCCCCACTGGGCTTAAAGTTGACCAACAGTCCAAATGAAAAATAACATTTCATGAAAACTTCAATGTGCAGTGAGGCTAACAAACAATACATCATATATGAATAAACAGTTTATGCTTAGGAAATAAAATGATCTTTATCAAAGATCTGTTAACTGTATAACGTTTATATGCCGGGTTCTCCAAGAAATTCATTTCTTCATAGTCTTTTAATAATTAAATATGTTTAGGCTTTTATACATCCGGTATAATTGAACCCTGATTTGAACTGAATAATTGAAAATGAAAACCATTTTATTCTTGTTGCGAGAGCACTATTTTAATAGCTCACAAACACTGCTGCATAAGTTGATTGTATTTTTTTCGAACAAGACAAAATGGTAAAATTTTCCATGCGCAATTATGAAGAATGAATGTTGTTTTCTGCTTGTTCAAAAAATAATTTATCCTTTTTTAAAACAAACAGTTCTGCCTGTGTTTAAAAATTTATGAATGTGAGATTAATGAGAATTTCTCCAAACAATTCAAAGTTGTACACCAATCACTAAAGTAACCTGTGTATGCTAATTTTTCACTGAAAAAAAATTATCCTGATTGCAGGCTAGAACTTGGAAGACGTTGATACTCCGAGCAATGTAATATCTTGCGAAAGTTGAATGTTATTTCGTAACTGACCAATCAACGTACAGTGTCAGTTTACAGCGTTTGAAATTTAAGGTCTTCCTGCTCCCCTCGAACAACACAACTGAACGTTGGCAGTCGCCGCACCATGCTGCTCTTGCCACTCCTGTTGTTTCTTTCCTACCAGACGATGCGCGCTATGGAAGACAGTTCACTTTATCGAAATCCAACAGGCGACTTTTCTGTTGGTGACTTTCAGCGAAATCCCTTCCACCACTTATGGGTGAAGAAAATAACATCGTCCATGGTGGCAGATCAGTTAGATTGCACTTTCCTTTGTGTTGGCGAACCAAAGTGTTATTCGTTCAACATGGCGGCGTATCCTGACTCTAAAGGTCTTTATCTGTGTGAGTTGTTGGCCACTGACAAGTACAGAGCAACTAAAAAGTTCCACGTCAATGCTACCTTCCATCATTACAGCCCGTCGGTATTAAATTAAGATTTGTAGTTTAGGTCGTTTAGGTTGAGTTTGTTTTTTATGTAGAGTTTTCTGCTGGCTTATCAATACAGATTGTAGCATTAAAAATAATTTTCATTTTATTTTCAGTCTCCATGTGAAAGCGATCCTTGCAAGAACGGTGCCGACTGTGTTCCTGATTATGAAATGAACTCCTATCGCTGTCACTGTAGGCTGGGATTCTGGGGAACTTATTGTGAAAGGAGAGGTACACTGTACATTGATTAAACTACAATTGTAGACTCACGATTTTTACAATGAAAACATCAAGATGTTTTGATCAGTATGATGTGAATTATGATTCTTCATTACACTCACCCCAAACATAACTTGGGATTTATTATAACAATTCAAATTATTTCCTTGCAGAAAATAAAAGCTGCAGTGCTATTAAGTTGTGCAATCCCAAAGCTCCAAGTGGTTCTTACGTCATCGACCCTGATGGAGAAGGAGGCGTGACACCTTTCACTGTTGACTGTGACATGACTGACAAGAACAACGTTGGCGTGACAGTCATTAGTCACGACAGTGAAACTCAAACGTACGTGATCGGATATGACGCACCTGGCAGTTACAAGCGTGACATTCAGTACACTGGAGCAAATCTTCTCCAGCTGGGAAACCTAACAGCCATATCTGCACACTGCGAGCAGTTTATTAAGTACGAATGTTATGGTTCAGTGCTCTTATACAACGGTAACATGTATGGCTGGTGGGTGTCACGTGATGGACACCAGATGACGTATTGGGGAGGAGCGAACTCCACCTTTCCTTACAAGTGCGCTGAGTGCGCATGCGGGTTATCTGGCACATGCGCAAACCCCGCATATGGATGTAACTGCGATGCAAACGACTGGGTAGTACGCGAGGACAGCGGTCTGTTGACAAACAAATCACACCTTCCCGTAATGCAGCTGAGGTTTGGAGACACCGGTGACTCCGGCGAGTTTGGCTATCACACTCTGGGAAAACTGAAGTGTTATGGAGTGACAAGCGAATGAACCAGATCACGTTTTCACTTTTGACCTACTCGATTATAGACATTGCATTTAGATGCGCCATATAATTAACTAGTAATAAATCATTATGACAGTTACATGCTAATTTCGTGTGATCTCCGCATGTTGGTTTATAGAAGAAGCAACCTCGTTTACTTTGTTTTCTAACTGACACGGACAGTGTACTAACTGTCATTATATTGTTACGTTAAAACCATTTTGGTTTAGTATCGTCACCGATGTTTGATGACAGAGCTAATTTTAAACATGAGAACGAATCTGGATCAAATATTTAATTATAATTCTGATTGTTTTAATTTCTCAGTATTTCTAAAACTAGCCAGTATTGGCCGCATGTAAATATAGGTAAAAGTAGATGTAATAAAGAAGGCGTTGAAGTAAAAAGTATGTTCCAATCCAATGGATCATCAGTGCTGGTGCTTTACTGCCACTGCTTGGGCGCCCACTGCGGGCAGTTTATCAGATACCGATGTCATCACTCGAGGCTCTTAAATAACGGTAACATGCTTGGCTGGTGGGTGTCACGTGATGAAGATCAGATGACGTATTGGGGAGGAGCGAACTCCGCCTTTCCTTACAAGTATATATCGTGTATAAATAAATGCTTTATTATATTATTACTAGGAGTACTGCTACTCCCCCTGAATGGGATGCCAGATTACCGCCAGGTTACCCCCCAGCATTTTTTGTCAGGTTGCAGGGAAACAAGTGCCGTTTTGGGTAAATCTCTTCGTTCAAGCCCTTGTAGAGTTTCCGATTGTCATTTTATCCAATCAAGAAACAGCGCGAGCACTCACGAGTACTCCGAAAATTGTCACTCTGGCATAGCCCAACGAGGATACGTCATACGAATCCGTCGGGGACTCAGATTTGTTTTCTATGTCCCACGCTCGTGACAAACTGAATACAGTTACTTACTGCAGTATGACCGAGCTTAACATTTACCATCTTTACATTTATTACTACATGTGACCGTGCGCATACGAAATTACATATATCGCAGGATAGCTGTTGAGTACGCCCGACAGATATTGCAACTGAGTGCATCATGACCATATATCGACAGTGTTACAATTTGTTGAATAATAAGATGTGTTATTTGTGAGGCCTCACTGCACATTGAAGTTTTCTTTATATGTTATTTTCCATTTGGACTGTTGGGATCTTTAAACCCGGTGGGGGGGGGGGGGGGGGGGGGCGAGGGTCTTCCATATAAGTTGTCTTTGAATTCAGGTAGCTGCACGTGGGTGTATAACTTTGACTTGTTAGGAGAGTGATGCTATTTTTCATTAATTCTGTAATCAAACATTCATGTGAAATACAATGACTCAGTGTCAAACACCTGCAGAACTGTGTGTTAAAAGACCGCAAAAATATATATATTCCTTCGAACAAACAGCTATTTTGGGGGTTGACAGTGCACAAAACCTGACAAAATACAATAGGTGTTTACGTGTGTTCAAGCAACTAACCAATAGAAACGTTTCGGTTACGTATGTAATTCATGCATAGTGTATGAGCGCAAAACAAAAGATGTGCACGGTCATAGACCTTCCCAACATAAATCTTGGCCTCTTTGTTTTGCTCCTTTGAAGTTTGCCGGCTTCACAACCATTTCCCACTATTAACTATGATTTCACTTTGGGTTTTTTTTAGCCGCTCACTCAATAGGAACTGAAAGATAACCAGCTGCCAGTTTATTCACCTTTTCTTCGTTCAGATGAATAGAAAACACTTGTGGTCAATTATTTATGATTATGATGGTTTTGGAGTTTCGTAAGCGATAGAAGTCGCTAATTTTGGCTTTTTCTAGTAGTTATTTTAGGACGGTGCTTCCTAATACCAAAGTATTTTGCGCGGTTTATGACCATGCGGGAAAAGCAGATCTTAGCAAGGGCTATTGGAATCCAAAAAGAAAATTGGGGGTAACCACGCATTTTCAAGAGATAAGCAAGCTTCAATCTGTAAAAAAATGCTGAAATAGCGTTTTCTTGAATTTGATTTGACATACACAAAAGCAACAATAAATATAAAAAGCTTCAAAATACTTAGGGACTGTGCAATAATTATCAGGAGGGGGGGGGGGTTGGAAAATGGGCTTCATGTAGCCAAATATTAGGTAATACCCCCCCTCCTAAAGGAGTGAATTTAGTTATTGCCCCCCCTCTAATCAGTCAGAAATTATGTACGACCCCCCCCCCCCCCCCCTCCCCACAGTATACACACACCTTTATACAAGTAAGCTGCTACATTTTCTCTACACGCACAAGTGTGGATTAAAATCTTATAACAGAAAGAAGAGCTCCTACTGCATGTTTAATTGTTGGACATCCGCGTCTAGAACAAACATCACCTCCGTGGCGATGTTCAACAGAACCATAGCAGAAGGAAAAGGGCATGTGTGTTATTTTCAGGTCCGGCGAAGGCTTGCTAGGCCCGAAGGGCCGGAAAATTTTTCGGCCCCCACCTTATAAATAGGTATGGATTCGCCAATGTAATATGTATTTTAAATAAAATGTTAAGCCCCCCCCCCTCTTGAATGACTTATTTTACCTAGAGCCCCCCCCTCTCCTTGCTTTGATTTTACTTTATGCCCCCCCCCCCCCTCTGGTTTTCCAACCCCCCCCCTCCTGGTAATTATTGCACAGTCCCTTAACAAATGGTAATATAACAACTACTGAAAACGTGAAAAAATACGTGTTTTTGGTTGATTTTGTAAGGAATTAGGAGGTATTTTTAGTCGATTATATCTCTTTTGCAGGGCTGGTGACCTATTCTTTTTATTCTATATTTTGAAACATTACATCACAATGTTCAACTAGGGAAAGTTTCAGAAACTTCTATTTCGATGGAATTACCTTAAACGTCTGTCAACTAGAGCCTCGACTCCCGCTCAAAGGCCTGGTATCTAGTACGCACAAAACATCTATATACCAAATAGAAAACGTTTTCCATGTTTCACGAGTGAAGTTTGGGAGAACGAGAAATGCTGTGGAAACACGAGCCGCAGGCGAGTGTTTCCACAGCAATTTCGAGACAGCTTTCATGAGACAGTGTTACCATACTTGAACTCTATGGAACACAGGGAAAAACGTTTTCTATTGTTTTTTATGATATAAAAGCAGGAAGCAATTTTCTGTTTTCCATAGAGTTAGGGTAAATGGTTTTGAGCCAATCAGAGCGCGTGTAGTAATCTTGTTTATTTTATAAAATAATATCTAAAATACTTTGATGTATATGAACATATTTATTTATTTAATATTTCATTTGTCCTGTTACTATACACTTGGTCGTTCAACATGTTGCTTGCATGTTGCACTACAATAAGGTAAAAGTGCATTTACAGTTTACTTCACAAGTCATTACAGTACTATGGTAATCATTAAAATTTAAGATCAATGGAAATAACTTCCAGTAAAACTGTCAGGTTTCACTTGTTTTGTGTGCTTTGGTTCAAACTGCACACCTACGTCTAAAATTGAAATGTGGTCTTCCCAAAGCCTTTTACTTTCGCAGGGTGTATTCAATTCCACAAAAAGCTTGCAAAACGGGTTACAATTTTGCAGTAAAAATGTTTTGCGAAATAAGATGATGACCTGGAAGTGATGGTAAACAGATTATATCTATCTTCAATTTCTAGGACAAATTTGTGCGCATTTAATGCTCTTAATTTTTTCTGGTTTACATCAGCTAAATGCCAGGATTCGCGAAATTATTAACGAAAATTAAACCCTTGCAAAAATAAAGGAATTAGGACAAGGACATGTATCAGAACACCAATATGTTACCAACGGATTTGACATAAGTTTTTGACACCTTCTTCAGTTGTAGAGATCTTTGATCGACATCATTTACAACACAAAAGCAGATTTTCTCTTTAAATGATCGCACTCTTAATGAAAATTGTGCAACTGAACTTTCCATCCCTATTTACATGTGTAAACCCTACGCTGTCAGCAGAACAAGTCTCATTTTCATTCAGAATCTCATCTACAATTTGATATAGTGGCCATTTCAGAGTTTGTGCTAATTTTTTATTATCATTTTTATTGGATAATAAGAACCAGGAACTCTTTTAGTGCTTGTAAAAGGATTTGCTAAAAATGTCACTTGTTCCCCAACTGTGTAAAGTACTGATTTTTGTTGTGACTCTTCAATGATAAACACTGATTACTGCGGCACAAAAACTCCGGAACTGGAGCTTTTTTTTTTTTTTTAACTATCAAGTTCATGAACCCCACCGCACCATATAACTTGAACATTTCAAAACTGTTTCAGACAATATTGTTTTTTTGTTTTTTGGGCCAGTGCACAAGGGTAGTGTTTCTAGCCTATGCTGTCCTGTTCAAATGCTGCATTTAACCATAAATGTGAAAAGGTATTCATATTTATGACAGCTGCCAGTGAAAACCTTGTCTAATTAACAAACAGAACAATTACTCCACAGGTCCTGTGGGTAGGTCCACCTCTTGGAGCTGGTCTCCCTTGCTTCGTCTTTACACTAAGCTTGTTTCACAATGTACAATGTTTCATAATGTACCATGAAGACAAACAACTAGAGTACACTTAATACCATTCAGAACTGTTTTGCCGCATCTTCAAACACCTGAAAAAAAACATCAACAGCAAGCTGTGGTTATTTACATTATTTTGCTCAAGTAAATTTATTCCATCATAATATCATTTACATATAGTGTTTGGAGATTTTCCAAACTCTGTATACAAACTTTTTTTTGGGGGGGGGGGGGGGGGGGGTACATGTATATTCTTTATTCATAACTGTCTTACATTGGGACTCATTTTTTTTGTGCAAACATGATTTGAAATTTGAGTGCATCATTTCCAACATAACATTGAAAACCGTATAACAAAACAGCCTTTAAATGGTACCTCAAGCAGGTTTCTAGGACCCACTACATTTTTAGGCCCGAATCCTTCCTCGTCAAACAGCTGCCCTCGCTTGGTTCTTTCTGAAGGAGGGGTATACCTCTCGTGTCCTGGACTGCTTGTATGAAAAGGTGGAGTAATCCTGCCAGACAGAAAAACACAATCATCTGCACATCAACAGATTGACTGTACATTTTAAGTGACATGATAATCTTTCTGTTTTCAAGTCTACTTACCTTCCTTTCTCTGGATAAATTTGAGGAGATATATTCAATTGATCTGGGCGGCTACAAGGTGTTAGATGAACAGGTGAACTGCAATAAACCATCACTGGAAAAAAGATACCAGGTGTTAAAATCACAGTTGAAAGTAACAGAAACTACAACGTCAATCTTCATTTACAATGTACAAAATCACCTTCAAATCTTAAGTAATTTATGTACATACCCATGCCAAGGTGGCTTAGGAATGGAATGTGTTAGCATTTCTTCAAATGATATGCTACAATTGGAGTGCTACCGCTGTCATACATGGAATTATTGCAGGATTCTGTAGGGGAATAATAAATATTGAACCAACAACTGAAGACAACTGGTGTGAACATATTAGTAAAATACAAATTTAGCACTGAGGTACACTTATGGCGGCCTAATGGTTGGCATGTCTGGGTTAGAGCCTTGCTGGGTCCCTGTGTTGTGTTCTTGGGCAAGACACTTTAGTTTACTACAACAGTCTTTCTACACCCAGGAGCAAAAATCAATACCAAACAATTTGTTGGAGCAACCCAACAAATGCTGGGACTAGCTACAGTACAGTACAGTACTTGCAATGGACTTGCATCACATCAAGGGGGCAGGGAGTTAAGAAGAAAGTGGTAACAGGGGACAGTTGTCAAATCAAAAGGAGCTTGACCTGTTATAACATACTGGACAGTTCAGTTCCCTGTGACAAGAATGGAACAGATTTAACCTATAACTTGGAATATATGCAACAAGACCAGTTTTATTATTATAATTATAATTATTATGTTTTCAGTAGGGGGTGCTACCTTAATCTACATGACAGGCCACACTTGATTACAAAATGAACTGCCTCTTACCATCAGAAGAAAAACTCAAGTCTTCATGGAAGGAAGTGTCGGGTTTTGCTAAGGATTTGCTCCACATCCATGATTCTGAAAAGGACAGAAAATATGCACAACAAGCTCTACTGGTTTTTCCTGACAATGATAAATGTGTGTTCTAAAGTAAAATTTGAATACAAATATACTGTAGAATTCCAAGCCCTCGCCCTGCAACAAAAGTGCCATTTGGTAGCCCAGGGCTAGCAGAGAAACTTGTTGGGCTAGTGTATTTTTATCACAGCAATTGTTTTCTTTTATTTTCTCATAAACTTTAGAAAGGAGTGCCTGTGTGTAGCAAAATTTACAGTCAAAATGCTCAGCGTGTTCTGCTTATTATTCAAGAATAACTGCCATTAATT